>PVIR01010296.1:0-50544 GCA_004026965.1 Petromus typicus
AGCCTCTCCTCTTCAAGCATCAAATATTTTGTCTGAGAGTCCATGAAAGTGAGCAAGACATGTTAGTTACCTCTATGTAGTTACTCAGAGGTGCAACAGCTCACCAGAGTTTCCAGCCTCTACTCAACTATAACTTAGTGCCTTGCCTCCATTCCCCCCACCCCACAGAATGTTTTGTTTTAGAGATGTAACAGTTTTCCGTAAAGTATCACTACAGTCTGCCACTGTTTGAGCTGCGTGACCTTTTCAGAAAGGTTCGGTTAAGCCCCGCCCCTCCGCTTCAGGAGCGTTCTGTAGCTCCGCCCCCATGCTCATTCAGTGAGCATGCTCATGCTTCATGCGTTTCAGGGATGTTTTCTAACTCCGCCCCCTTGCTCAGTGAGCATGCTCACCTACTCTGTAAATCTCTACATAAAGGAGGCTCTCATTTCTGGTAGAGTGCTCAGATTCTTCTGAGCCTGCTGGGGGCTTCCTAACATCATAAGAAGCTTCAGGTGACCATTGGTCTCTTGAGAGCAGTGACCCAAAGCTGCCACGCTGAGTTGTAAGGCTCAGCAGTGCTTCAGAGCTGTGGCGCTTGGCTGTGACACTGAGCTGTGACACTTGTCTGTAGCACTGAGCTGCTCTGTCCTGATGGAGCAACTCTGCTGGTCAGTGAAACAGGAAAATTACCTGCACATTCAACAGGGTGGATGCTTCTCCAAAAGCATTATTGCCAAAGAAAGAAATCTGAAATAAATACGTGCATCCAGCGGGGTTCTACTAAGTTCTAGAAAAAGCAAAAAGATTGCAGCAGAAAGCACACTGGTGTTTGTCAGAGGCCAGAAGTGGGGAGTGGACTCAAGGAGTGAACATTCTCCAATATGATGGCCGTTACACGGCAATACATTTCTCAAAGCTTGTCAATTTTTATTCTAGAGATTGTTGAATTTTGTTGCAGGTAGACTTCAGTAAAGTTGTTTTTGTTTGTTTGTTTGTTTGTTTTTAGACTAGCAAGCATCAGTGTAGACAATTACTCTGCATAGGCAGTCTGAGCCAGGTTTGTGGTGGCCAATTTTCTAGTTACAAAGCCTCTCGCCCCTTCAGATAATACCTAGTTTATCTAAATCTCTTCCCTCACTCACTTTCTAGGTCCTGCCAGCTGTGAGAACATCCAATCCAGAATGCTGGGGTTTGAATGTCCTCTCAAAACACTCTGGAATTTTGCCCCCGTCATGAAGGTATTTCAAGGTGAGACCTGGTCAGGCTTTGGGGGAGATGAGTGGCTGAGGGCTGTGAATCAGATCAGTGGGTCCAGGGCTCTCAGGAGGGCAGGTCTGCCACACAAGCCAGTTTTTCTGTTGTCTGTGCCCTCTTGCCATGTGGTACTCTGTGCACACTGGAATTCTGTGGCATCCCCACCAGCAAGAGGCCTCAGTGGATGTGGCCAGGAATGTGGACTGCCCAGCCTCCACAGCCACAAGTAGGCTAAGCCATTATTCTTTTTTTTTTTTTTTTTTAGGTTTTTTGAGACAGGGTCTCGCTTTGTGGTTCAGGCTGGCCCTGAGCTCAGCCTCCAACTCATATCACAGCAATCCTCCTGCCTCTACCTCCCAAGTGCTGGGATTACAGGCGTGAGCCACCACGCCCGGCACTGTGGTATGTGGTACTGGTTGCTGCTGGGTGTGGGTCTCCACGCCCAGTATTGTTATGTGGTTACCGGGGAATCGAACCCGGGCCCTTATGCTTGCAAGACAGGCGCTGGAACCACTGAGCTAACTCCCTGGCCCCTAAGCTATTATTCTTCATGAAGTACCGTCAGTGGTTTCACAGCAACAATGACAACCAGAAGGACAAAGGCTTTGGGAATAGCACGGCCAAAATAAATTCACTTCTATGTTGACAGTGCATCACTGTGCACATTCTGGTGGTTAGATCCCAGCTCATGCAGTATTCTTTTCTAAGAAAATCCAGTACAGGTCCAGCGGCTTTGTGCTGGGCGTGTGGCCTGGATGCTAGTTATGATCAAGCCTTTACATGGCTATTGTTTGGGGCTTTTAGCCAGATCTGTGTTGAGAATCAAGGGCAACAAGCACGGCAGAAGTATTTAAAACATGTTGGATGAGGACAGAAAGGAAGCTCCGCTAAATCTGTGGACTACCAAGATAGAGCAGAAAACATCTTGATTGATGAGAAGGAAAAAGACCATAAAACGGTAGCCTGAGGACATCAGACAAAACGGCAGGACTTCACCTTTTGCAGCTTCAAAATTCAAAGATAAAAGACTGTTTGGAGATGAGAGCCCCAGAACACAATGTTTTAAACTGCTGGCAGCCTAAAACAGTTGTTCTTGAAGATTAGTTCAGAGGCACTGGATCCCTACAGCTAAGAGAGAAAGAAAGCCTGTCTACTGCTCCAGCTGGCAGCAGACCTTGGTGTCATCCGGGTGGTGCTGCTTTAGGTGTATACAAAATGCAAGAGTTGTGGGTCAAAAAGACTTTCACCCAGCTTTCAAAAAAGAAAGTCTGGGAGGCCAGACACAGTGCTCCTTAAAGGGTGGTGTGTAAAGCTGTGAATGTAAAGACAAATGCGCTGTGGAGACCCCAAAAGGTTAGAAAATCCAAAAATGTTGATCAACTGAGGAAGACTGTAAGGAGAGAGCAGACCTGGCCCAAGACAGAAACCACAAAAGCTAGAGTCACCCACAGTGCCATCGAGGCAGAGCCAATCAAATCATTTGGAGTTCACATCTTGCCACAAATTTCCTCAGATGCTGCGTATAAAACTATGGGACTTAATGTTTGCCTTGCTAGATTTTTGGTCCCACTCCATTGTATTCCCCCGTTTGAACCTTTTAGAATGATAATGTTTATCTTATGCCTTTGTATGTTAAAAGTATTTAACTTTCTTTTCATTTATACTGTTTCCATGCTTTGTAGCCAAGAGTTTGCCTTAGAAGTCTCAGAAGAGTCTTTAGATTTAGACTTTTGTAATACTGAAATTTAAGACTTTGGGACATCTTAGAGATCAACTAAATACCTTTTACATAAAGCGATGCGCATGAGTCTTTGGGGGGCCAGGAGTGCAATGTTATGAGTTGTGTCCAGATATTCCCCCTAAAGGTTCACGCAGTTGTGTGTGGAGCTTTTTCAGATGCAGCTGGATGTAGAATGTGTGATGCTAGAATTGATTCATGATGCAATGGTAAAATCAAGGACACTAAAATTAAAGGTCTGAATGCAATCCACCATAAGTAGCCAGATAAGATGAGATATATGGTCCCTTGCTTGTTTTGCTACTTTCTGTGTTCTATATGTTTCTCCGCTATGATGCCTCTCTGCCATGAGCCCTGCCTTAGAGCCAGTCAATTATGGACTAAATCTTCACAAACTGTGAGCTAAATACACCTTTCCTCCTTTAACTTTGGATGCTGAATATTTTGTCTCAGCAACAAGAAACGTAACTAAGATAGCCTCTAAGAACCCAAAGATAGCCTCTAAGAACCTGCTTTTATTTCTGCCTAGGTGGAGGGTGAGCTTCAGTAGAGAAGGAAGTTATTTTTTTCTCTCTTGAAGTTTACATTGTACCTTCTGTTTGCAAAAATACCTAATCACTTAGGTAGCTGTCTGGAATGGGGCTCTGGGCTGCGGGTAATGGGATATAATGCTGAGAAAGGGAATTTGATGAGGAACTTGGGCTGGTCCAGAGGGAGGATGACCCTGTCTGGGACACGAGTGGACACTGAGGAGATCCACTGTGAACACATCGGGGATCAGCTGGTGCTGATGGACTGGCCTGCAGTGACTTACTGAAGGGTCAGGGATTCCTGCTCAGGTTACCTTAGCCAGGAGCAGGGCTTATAAGAGACCAGCTCTCCAGGGGAAGCTTGGAACTCCGGGCACAGAGGGCTATTCCTGGCAGCTGGGACAGAGGGAGCAGGACAGCAGCCCAGGATCCTGGGGTCTTCTGGGGGCACCCGCCCCCCCCCACGACCTCCTTCCCCTCTGGCCACTGCCAGCCTTGCTCTCTGCCCTGTGATGTGACTTCCAGAATCCCGGGGTCTTCTGGGGGCACCTGTCCCCACCCCCATGACCTCCTTCCCCCTCTGGCCACTGCCAGCCTTGCTCTCTGCCCTGTGATGTGACTTCCAGGATCCCGGGGTCTTCTGGGGGCACCTGTCCCCACCCCCATGACCTCCTTCCCCTCTGGCCACTGCCAGCCTTGCTCTCTGCCCTGTGATGTGACTTCCAGGATCCCGGGGTCTTCTGGGGGCACCTGTCCCCACCCCCATGACCTCCTTCCCCTCTGGCCACTGCCAGCCTTGCTCTCTGCCCTGTGATGTGACTTCCAGGCAGCCAGAGATTTTGCTCATTTCCTCATCACTGGAGCATGGAAGACATGACAGTATTTGCCAAGTGAATACACATAAGTTTACGTTTATTCACTCTTGAATATGCAGGAAATCAGAAAAGCTGATGACAAAAGATTCAAAGTCCATATGAAACCAGACGGGGTGTTATCAAAGAAACCTAGGGAAACTGGCTAGGCACAAAAACAGAAGGAACAGAAAAAACAGGTTTTGTGCACATTAGACTTCATATGCCAAAATACGCAATCAAGCAGAGTGGCTCCTGGTGTACCTGGTACTCAGTGTGGCCAGATGCACTTTGCGCTGTGGGGAGATTCTTCTAGAGAACAGGACAGGTTTGTGCAGTTCTCAGCTCGCAGCACTGAGTCAGCCAGGCCTCTCCTGGAAGATCACAGACTTTACAGGAGTGGACTTTCTGATATACATAATACCCTGGCCTCTCATTGAGCACTTTTCCACAGGACATACAAGGATTCTGTTAGAAGGACTTGGCCAGTATTGTCTGAGCTGGCGTTTCTGGAGGAAGTTTCTCACCATCATTACTATCTGTGGTCTCTCCCTTTTGTTCACCTTCTGCATCAAGATTTATTTTCAAATAAATCTTTCCCACATTCCTTCCATTTATGCAAGGGCTTCTCAAGCAGGTCTTGTGGCACATGCCTATAATCCCAGTTTTTTAGACGATAAACCCAGGATTGATAACAGACAGCTGAACTTTTTTGAAGAAATAAAATCACAAATTCTGAGTAGGCTGAGGCAGGAGTACTCAAATTCCAGGCTACATTAGGCGACTTAGCAAGACCCTATCTCAAAACAAAGCAAAGTGAAATAAAACCGATTGAGGATTTTGCTCAGCACTTCCTGGGTTCAGTCCCTAGCACAGAAAATAGAAGTTGGTGGCTGTTTCCTGAGTGGATTCTCTGACTGATGGTAAATTAATCTGCAAGTGACCAAAGAGCTTCACTGCTTTTTCCACACTAGCAGACCCCCTTTCCGGCTCGGATTTTCTCTTAGAGTCAGCTGTGAGCATGAAAAGGCTGTTGGGGGAGGCCCCTGAGTGGCTTCTCCAGGGCACTAGAGACACATAGTGGTGCACAGGGCTCTCCCACAGCTACCACAGCCTCAGGGCAGGGTGGTGTGGAAAAGTGGCTGGGTGAAACTCCCCCACAGGCGCTCAGCTGCTCTTCGTGCTTTGAGCTGTGCTTCATGCTTTGCCCCTGGGTCTCTAGTCAATAACCACACTGAATCTTTTAAGGATTTTCATTTTCATTTGTTATTTCTTCAGAAACATTCTGCTGTGAATCCAGCTGTCTCTTACACATCTTGGGTTTATTGTCTAAAAAATTAAACAGACTATATGAAAGTTAAAAAATAAAGTACACCTTACATGGCATAATGACTTACCAAAGACAGACCTTATGTGGTCAGGCATGTGTTTGACATTTTCATGTGCGTTTACTCACTTAACCCTCACTTAGCCCCTGTGTTCACTCACTTTTTTTTTTTAGGTTTTTTGAGACAGGGTCTTGCTTTGTGGTTCAGGCTGGCCCTGAGCTCAGCCTCAAACTCACATCACAGCAATCCTCCTGCCTCTGCCTCCCGAGTGCTGGGATGACAGGCGTGAGCCACCACGCCCCGCACTGTGGGATGTGGTGCTGGTTGCTGTTGGGAGTGAGTCTCCACACCCAGTATTTTATATGGTTAACCTGGGATCGAACCTGGGTCCTTGTGCTTTCAAGACAGGTGCCGGAACCACTGAGCTAAATCCCTGGCCCCACTCACTTTTATTCTAAATACAGATGAGAGTGGGTATTGCTGTCCCCTTCACTGCAGAAGGCTAAGGCTAGGAGAGAGTCAATGTGTACCTAGTCCCTGCTGTGCATCTGACACAGTCCCAGGACATCTCCTATGCCTCTGCCCGGGCCTCTCCCCCTGGCAGCGACCTTCCTTGTGTGCTCTCCTAGAAGGCAGTCTCCAGGCAGAGGCCACTGCCTATGCTACCTATTGCTGGCCCACGATAGGTACTGCTGTTGCTTGTGCTCACTTACACTCTTGAGAAGGCACCAGGGACAAGAACTGGGAAGATGAGCCCACAGGAGCAGGGGACCTGAGCAAACTCCACCTCAACTCCTGTTCAGAGCACCCTTCATAAACTACAGACCCTTCCGTCCGCGTGACACTCACAGAGGTGAATGTCCGCTCCTCTGTGCAGAATGAACAGAGCACCACTGTCACATTTCTTGATTAACTCACAACTTCTTCATAGAAGGCTTCATATTTTTCAGTTCATTTGTTTGCACTGCCTATCTTTATTTATAGGCAAAGCTTGTACTTCAGGGAGTGGAGATAAGTCCTGAGCCCTCTTTAGAACGTTTCACAAGGGCACTAACTCCACTATGGTTTCATGCTCATCTGATCACCTCCCAATGCATGAAAAAGAGGATTTTTTGTTCTATTTTACTTTTTATTATTTACTTGTAATTTTTATTCAGCCAGGGATGGCGGCCAACGCCTATAATCTCAGCACTCTGGAGATTGCGGCAGGAGAGTCACCAAAGGTTGGAAACCAGCTGGGGCTACATAGTGACATCCTGCCTAAAAAAAAAAAAAAAAAAAAATTTTTTTTTTTTTACATTCAGTACTAATCATAAATAGCCAGTCTTGTTTCTATTTGTTACTGGTCCATAACAGGATGAACTTATACTACACAGAATGTGAAGAAAGATCCACCTTCTTCATAGGTGGGTTAAAAAAAAAGTCCTAAAGTAAACTGCATTTGGTAGCATGGAGACTGACACTGTACTGCAGGCTGGGGACCAGATTTTCAGTAACCTGCTTATCCGTATTTCACATGGAAGATGTGACCTGTGGTGGTGAGGAGAAAAACTTCAGCATGAGAACCGCTGCTTACAACGCTAAGTATGCTGTTCAGTCCTTTATTGTGTTTATATTCTTCTTACTATTTTGGTATGGGAAATACCTTTTCTTTTATTAATTTACAGTAATACCAGAATGTAATTGAGGGCTGACTGCATCCTCAGCAGTCGTAGGTTAGTACCATTGCCACAAACACCAAGGAGCGGACATCCGGAGGAGAGGCCTGTGGGAGGCTATCAGCTGGAGGAAGGTGGATCCATATGGAATGTGCGCTCTCTAAGGGACACAGAGCCAACTTGGCACCCCAGTCAGAAGGAAAGGTGAAACAGCAGTAGCCCATATTGTGTTTAAACCAAAACAATGACCTCTAGCAATTTTTTCATCAGAATCAACCCTAAAACTTGTCTACGAGATATATTAGCTAAATAATAGACTCGTCTTCAGTTTTGAAGTCAATAGTCATCCCCATCTCCAAGTGCATCAGAAAAAAATTTAAGAGTCTTTAAAAAAAAAAAAGACCCAGGTTACCTTGTGTGGGGTAAATTACTTTATATAATTTTTTTGAAATTTTTTTCTACTAGAGATTAAATCTAGAAACTCCCAACTGATTTAATCTCCAGCCCGAGAAGATGCAGAAGCTTCCAGAGCACGCTGCGGACGTGGGGTTTGGGGGGTGTGAGGGCCGTCTTCTGTCTGCTCAAATTTCGTGGTACATAAAGACAACCCGATCTCTTCAGTCTTTTCAGTGTTGCCGATTCTTACCACAAAAATTTAAAAGTCAATATTTTAAAGTAAGTTTGTTAGGCTATTGCGTTTGTGTACTTCAAAAGGGGAAAGAAAAAAAAAAAAAAACACATGTGTCAGAAGTGGGATTCGAACCCACGCCTCCATACGGAGACCAGAACACCCAGGCACAGGGAAGCAAAGCTTGAGTCTGGCGCCTTAGACCACTCGGCCATCCTGACACCGAAAGAAGAGGCGCTGAACTTACACTAAAGAGTGTTTGCATCTGGCGCCTGCGCGACGCGCGATGATGACGTCACAAGACACATGCGAGCTCGCAGCCACTCGTAGGAAATTTCTTCTTCCGCTTGACCGGAAAACGGATGCGAACTAGAGTGGGGGCAGTCTGGCGCTGGCGGAAGGAGGCGAGGTAGTTGCCGAGGTCGACGTGAGACAAGGAGAAGCCGACCAGCATTGTGGAGGTCGTGGGCCTGGACGCCCCGCGAGTAGAGAGATGGACTTGGACTATCAGTTAGGGTGCGGTATATATATATAATATATATATATATATATATTATATATGTATTATATATGTATATATATAATATATATGTATATATATATATAATACAATACAGGGGTTGTATTGTGGGGGAAAATGTTTTTTACTTTCTGACCAGTTTTTTACCCATTTTGATTTGTCCTTTATGGTGTATGAAAGTGCAGCTACCTTGATTCCGTCACAGAAGACTTCACATCTATTTTGCATTAAGATGAGGTATAATTAAATATGTGAATGTTACCGTTGACCAGCAGTCTTCATTGTGTCTTAGGATTCCCCAGAGGCCATCCTCGATTTTATGAAAACATCTTCCCCAAGAGGGAATTTGAAAGGCCCGGCAAGTTAGTAAGATGGTGGTGAGTACCCTCGTAAAGAGGAAACAATCTGACAGTGGCTCATACCAAATTTTAAAAACAAGACTGAGTTCCCATACTTGAACCCCTTCACTGTTTAATTGATAGATGATAGATCGATTGATTTGTTGGTAGTAGGAATTGAACCCAAGTCCTCTTGCGTACACACACGCACGCACACAGGCGCAGTCGCACACAACTTTCACGGGGCAGCTAAAGAACTATGAACGGAGTTGTTGAAGCCATCTTGTGTAACTGACGACTTCAGTTGTTCGGAGAAGAAAACAGGTACCAAAAAAATCCTACTGAGCTTGTCTCCTTCAGTGGTCCGCATCTTAACTGTGAATTCAAAAATTGCTTTGTGTAAATTTAGAATTATTTACAGGTTCATCTAACTGTTCAAAATGGGCTTCCTCAATTAAGAATTTATTATTTTAAAAGAGCAGTGGCAAAGTTTGACAAAGTAAAAGTGAAGATCAAGAGAAAAACTGGCTCTGTAGAGTGAGCTAGGCCCCATTAAAAGAAAAAAGCAAAAGAACCCCTAGGAGGATACAAAGCAAGTTCTTGTGAAGAAAAGGATAATAGTCTTAATTTAAATAAATATGAGTCCATTGAACCCGGAAATAATCACTACCACACATCACCTTCTGTTCTCCCCTGTTCTCTGCCACACATCCCACTGGGAACCGTGGTCCTGATAATATTGTAACAGGTATCAAAGGGGAAATGGTCTTCTGGGCGTTTTTCTAGTCAACATTGTTAACCAGGTTCACCCTTACAGATTTGTCCTCGTTCAACTGGAAGCAGCTTGGATGGATCCAACACGCTTGTTTATCTCCGCTGTAGCTGCTGCTGCTTTTAGCAGATGTACAGGGAATAGTGATGGTGTGAGACAGCCTGCCAGTATTCTGGGGATAGGGGAAACCAAGGGTCCCTTCTGAGGGCGTGTCTCTCTGCACAGGTACACAAGTGGTGTCCTTCTTGCAGGCCTTTGGTCTCTCTGCCCCAGTGGGCTCAATAATTTAGTGAACGTGGGATGTGATTTTGACATTTTCCAGTTGTGGTACTGCAGCTGCTGCCGTGAAGAGGCATCACAGGTCAACAGAGTGCATTACTAGCTCTGCCTTTCTTGGTAGAGAGTGGAAGTCACACATCTGTGGGCAGAACGAGGGATCAAGGGTCCAGCTAAGTTTGATCCTGGCCATGTTGCTTTGTAGCTGTGCAACAGAGATCTGGTATTAATCCTTTGGCTTCAGTGTATCTGTAAAATCAAGAAAGTAGTGCTTTGTAAGGTTGTTATGAGTCCTAAGATAATGTGTAAAACTCATCTGTTTATCAATGACTGTTTTCTGTTAATAGTGTACATGTATATATTAGTCTATACATTTATATCTCAGAGCATAGAGAAAAAGATCCCCATAGATAGTCCCTGGTTGCATTTTTTTTTTTGGTTGTTTTTTGAGACAGGGTCTTTGTGAACTCACGGTGATCCTCCTGCCTCTGCCTCTTGTGCTGGGATTTACAGGCATGTGCCACCATGCCCAGCTCCTGGTTGTATTTTGCTGTATTATTTCTCTTAAGCATAATGAATAAATTAAGATACGTTACCTTCATCAAATCTAGAGTCCTTAGCCACGGAACCCCAATCCTGAGAGCAGGAAAAGTGCATAGCCCACGGACTCGTGTCTAGAAACAGGGAGGGTCCAAATTCCTGGGAACGGGCTGTTTTCTCAGCCTGACCTTTTCTCCTTGGTACATGATTGCATCTCCAAGGACTCGGGCTCCTGGATCTGTGCTTGGGAGCATTTTGGGGTCTCTGATGTTACAGGTGGGTCTATCATCCTATTGCTGGTTAGGAAAATACAGATGTTGATGCCATACTTTCCCAGTGAAATCACGGGTTTAACCAGTATGGAAGATTAGGCTGGAGAGACCCCACACTGCATTCTTAGTATTCTTAAGAGTTTTATCACCTAGATAGAGGAAAAAAGATTGGGCAGAATGGGGTCTTGGAGCCACGTTGGAAATTAACATGTCCCTTCACTCAATCTGTGAACCTAGCTTCAGCAAGATCAGGGAAAAATGGGAATATAAATATGCACTACCCACTTTAAACAGGGACATATACCCAAAGAGAAACAGGACTAAAAACATCTCTAAGAGGGAAAGAGAAAGGATGGCACAAGGAAAAAAAAGTGAAAATAGAAACAAAGCTTTTGTACACAGGAGTGGGGGCTTGGCATAAGATAAATTTATTAAAGATGTTTAGAAAGTCTCTGGGCTTATTCCAAGTGCTACGCTTCTGCCTTTCGACTCGAGAATGGCTGAGGTGGTGATGGCCCTGGGATTGAGCTGCCCTTAAAAGCACACACATCAGGACAGGCAAGCCCTGTCCCCCAAGATGGGAAAAAGTAGGCCAAAGGCAACAAATCCCAGGAACATGGGCCCAGACTCCGTGCAAGAATGGTGTATGGCTGATCACAGAGGGCACAGACCCACCTCTCATCAGAAGGGGAACAAGCCCTCTTGGGGGTAGAGGCAGATGCTGGCTAGAACATCAAATGATGGAGGTGCTATTGTTCTCACCATTCCTGTGAAATAACTGCAACCAGCCAAAACACGCCAACTTCATTAATGGAGTTAGTAAAACCTGGTAGACTGGAATTATGTGGTGGAGGAAATGATCCAAGGCCAACTGAGGCAGACGGGGCCATGCTCTCAGCTTCTGAGGAAGGAGCCCTGGCCAAGAAGCCACAGAATTCTCCAGGAACCAGTACGGGCCAGATGGGCCAAGGGGCGGTGTCTCTGCCCTTCCTACACAAAATGATCCATTCTTTACCTGCTCCAGTCGGAAGCCATCTGGTTTTATTTGTGGGCAATACTGATACTTCTTATTACGCTCACAGTCTGCACGGTGAGGGGGAGGGTCCCAGGCGACATGGACGTTCCATGTCCCACGCTGAAGGAAGGGACAGTGTGAACACCCAGCTCCGAAGGACAGAAGCAACACTCAGCAGGGCAGGATCCTAGCTGCCAGCCTGAGTTCTGGTCCTCATGGGGAGGTCTCCATTGAGCGACTGTGACTCCCAACATGGCCAGAAAAGCCGTCGATGCCACTCATGGGGCAGATGATGAGAGGAGCCGCACTCTTCCCGCCTGAGTAGCTCAAGCTGAAGTAGGGCCGCACTGGCCCGCAGAAGGTGGCGTGGGAGAAGGTGAAGGTGTGGCACCTCTCGGTTACATTATAGAAGGAGACCTCCCCAGCATCGTAGTCCAGAAAGATGCCCACCCGCTGCAGCGGGGTCCGCAGAGGCAGCGCAGTCATTGGGGAGGTGAGGGCCCAGTACTCCTTCCCATACCACAGCGACACAGCCCAGAACCCATTCTGGGGGGCCGACGTTACCCCACCCTTCCTGCACACTGAGTCTTCACAGACGCCGATGGTCCACTTGGCCTTGTCCCCCACTTCCACCTCCCAGTAGTGGCGTCCAGCAATGAAGCAGGGGGAGCCCAGGACACAGGGAAACAGGTTGAAGCGCTCAGGGTTGTCGGGCAGGTCCTGCTGTAAGTAACTATACCGCACTTGCCGCAGGTTGTCGGATAGAATCAGGCTGGGGTAGGCTGTGTCTGGATCCAGGGTCACATCCACTGTGGAACAGAGGGAGGTTAGCTCAGGCAGGAGGACCCCAAGGACTCCACCCACACCCCAGGACTCGGGTCCCAGCCTGCTACAGGCTATGTTCAGTTCACAGTGGAACACACTGTGGAAAGCCACATTTGCAGTTACTGTGGAGATGGCTCTGACAACATGGTAAAAGTACTAAAATTGCAGCCTGTTCCCTTTCTACCTCCTGAGCTACAACTGAATATGTTTTCTTGCCTGCCCACAATCCTTTAATATGAAAGCTTCTGAAGCCCAAAACAGCACCAGAAATTCTGAGTTACAGACTCAAGACAGGCTGGGGCTGCTGTGACAGCCTGTGGTCAGTTATGAACAGATTGGCATACAACACAGAACGTCCACATACTTTATGACAAAGCTAGAGCCTAGGCTTTATGACAAAGCCCTACATAAATTCAATAACAGACTTGGGAATTTGGACTTGTGGGTTGGGGACTTAAACCTGTACCAAATGGCCTGCCTTTGGATCCATTCTGTGAGCTGTTCCTCTTTCGAGGTCCTTATCTTCCATAGTTTTTCTTTTTTTCAGTACTGGATATTAAATTCAGGACCTTGCACTTGCCAGGCAGGTGCTGTGCTGCCAAACTACACCCTCAACCCCGATATAGTTTTTCTTAACTAGGCCACAACTTTTTCCCTTAGCACTCAGAATTAAACCCAGAGGGTTGGCTCTGAGCTACACCCCTAGTTATTTAATTCTGAGAGAGGGTCTTAAATTTCCCAGACTGGGCTCAAATTGAGATCCTCCTAGTTCATAGAAGTGGGATGACAGCCATGTACTACAACAGCTTCTATTCCAGTTCCTTTTAAATCTAGCACTATCACCATGTCACCTCCCGTGTTCAGTGCTGCAGCTCTGCAATCACATGGTGCTTTCTGCTTGAAGAGCGCTCACCTGTACTCTCTTGAGCTCTTTGAACCATGCTCAGAGGCTTCCTAACCTTTCCTTTTCAGGAACCAAAACCCAGTCAGGTAGAATGCTTCTTAAAAATGGTCCATTCCTGGCAGTGAGTAAAAGGTGACCAAGAACCTCAGGACCTTCAATTCTTGTTTCAACAGTCTGTCCACAATAGGGACTGAACTCCGCACCCTGCACACATGCTAAGCAGGTCCTCCCAGACCTGGCCTCCTCCTTTCCCACATTGTTTCCTTCATACCATTAACTGGTCCATGGAAACCCCCCAGGCAGGACCCTGTCTTACACCTTTTTCCTTGTGTCTCTGGGGATAAAACCTAGGTCTTGAGCATGGGAAAGTGTTCCTCAACCAGGGTGCTCCAGCCAGTGTTAGTGCAGGACACAAGCAAAGCACTTGGTTCCTTAGCTAAGGAGACTAAAACATAGATGGTGGGCGGGGGGACTGGCAAGTGAAGACTCATGGAGCCCGGGGCCGTCTCCTCAGGAAGAAGGTCCGTACAATGATGGCAGCTGTGATGATGGGGTGTCGCAGAGGCACCTCTCACGTGGGCATTTACCTACCCTCTCCCACACACAGGGTATGAAGAGGGTAGGGCACAGGGACACAGCCGGCCTCCGAGGCGCTCTCCTGCACTCAGGGTCATGGGGCCGGGGCAGTCTTCTGCTAAGGCATCAGCAGCCCCTCACTGTTCTGCTGTAAGCTCTGACTCTCTCCTGCAGCGGCACCCTGAGGCACCTGGGTGTGAACTGACAGTGGGCTGATATCTACGTCATCTCATCCGGGCATCCTCAGACCGGTCACACGGAAGCCCAGCCCCAGTCATTCACAGTATTAGTTAAGTTCACAGGGTTTTTATTCCTCTTCCCACTAGGTTTTGTCTTCTGTCACTTACCTGAGTATAACTGAGCCTCTCTCAGTTCTGAAAGAACAGAAGAGATGAGAAGTTACGGAAGGCACACCGTTTTCAAGCAGTCTGTGGTCACAGGTGCACTGGCCGCTGTGAAGTGGTGGTCTCCACCTGAGACCATGCAGCCCAGCAGCCACATACTGTTCCTTCTCACAGTGCACAACTCCAGTGTGCAGCCCAGCACGGCAGGGAAGAGGGGCTGGGAGCCCTGGGTTGGGCTCCGGCTCTCCTTGCCACCTCTGACCTGGGGACACTGGCTCCAAGGACACCTACTGCCATTCTGAGACAAACAAGGGGTTGTTACATGTGTTCCTATGCAGCCTTGGAAGTGGCAAAGATGAACAGTTGAAGCAAATGAAGCCAACTAGGAAAGTTACACAAGGACCAGCCCCTTTTCGTGGTACCCACGGTGCTGCTTGGAGCCACCCCTTGTGTGGCTCACAGAGGACATGTGTCTCCAGCAGCACTGCCAGGTGGCCAGACAAGCAGAGAGCTGAGAAGGCCATGTAAATAAGGACGTGGCACACAGCCCAGGGAACAGAGCCAGCTGCAGGGCAGAGGCAGTCTAGGAGGGAAACTTGGAAAGGCTCCTCCAGACAGCTAGAAAACATTAGTACAGATATAAGGTTTAACACCTGTCTGGCTCTGTCCCAAAACTAACCTTGTATCCATTTTTAAGAAGTATTATCTCCCTCTTACTGTACAGGTGAGGAAATGACGTAGTGGACCCTTCACACTGAGGCCCGTGCCCTCCAGCAAAGCCGCTGGGGGACGTGTCCACACTGCTGGGGAAGTGGTCAGGCCCCATGTACATCAGCTCTGGCAGACGTAGCCGGCACTTCTCTGCTCTGCCCTTCCCCGACTGACGGACCTAACTCTGCCCTGATTTTGACACTGCCTTTTGCCTCAGAACCAGCTGACTATTTGACAGACCTCCTGTGTCAACAGGGACTATTAACTGGGAAAGCGAGTGTGAGGAAGCAGGGAAGTCGCCATAAGGGACACAGTCTCTGTTCCACTCTGCTAAGACAGACACTCCTCCTCCCGGGAATATCCAGCCTCAATGCCAGTTAGGACGGCAGTTACCTTGAATTTTCTCCATATCCGACTGCATTTTTTCTAAGAGAGAAAAAAAGATGTTCAGTTGTATCCCACATCTGTGCACAGTGCTGGACAACATACATCCCTCAGTTGATCTGCACACATCTCCCATGACTCTTCTCAGATTTATTACCTGTGAACTGTTTCAGACTCTCTGTCAGAAACAGGCATTTCTGAGCAAAAATGTGGATTTTCTCTTGCAGATCTGGAGGCGTGATCCAAGGTTCTGGGATCCTGACTCTTTCAGCCCTAAATTTAAAGAACACATGTGAATCCATCCCTGAATTCCAGCACCTTCTCTCTGATATTACTGGACGCTCTTTGAATCTGCTACTATGGCCGGCGGTTTCTTCTCCTAGACTGTGACCCTCTATACCAAAACAAGGGAGGTAACTTACACATTCTCATCTCCCTCAAGAACCAACTCATGGGTTCTCAAATAGGTTTACTGCACTCTGGGAGGCTGAATCAGGAGGATCTCAAGTTTATGTTTCACTAGGGCGAACTTGTCTTAACAAGTGCTGGGAATGCAGCTCAGGCGAAGGCCCTGGGCTTATGGGGTAGAAACAGGAATTATTTACGGAACTAAATTGAATTAGAGACTGACCTTAACAGAAATCACCAAGTTCCACAACTCCTTGATATTTATGATAGACAACTATCGGCTCTTCAGATTCCCAATATACAGAATGAGCTTCAACCACAGGCCACCTGTGAGTTCAATTCCCAACCCCCTTAGAGTCTGAGGATATATGACAAAGACTGTTTGTTGCTTATTCAGTGTTTTCCAGGTTTTGTGCTTGTGGCTGGCCATGTCCTTTGGGTCTACATGTGACTAAATTTCAGCCAGTGGGAAGTGAAGTACCTCGTGGCATTTGGAAATATCTGCTCCCAAGCAGTCTGATATGATTCAACTCCTTTCTCCTGAGTTGAATCCTAGCAATGGTCTCTATAAGGACCAGACCTCAGAGAGGGTAGAACCACAACTGGGAATAAATCAGGGTGTTTTTTTTTTCGTTTCCCAATTACTAGGGAATGAAATCAGGGCCTTCACACTGAACTATATCCCTAGCCATTTTTATTGTGATACTGTCCTGCTAAGTCACTAAGCTGCTCAAGCTGAGCACCAACCTGTGATTTTTCTGCTTCAACCTCCCAGAGTGATGGGTTATGGACGAACACCACATTCCTGGCTGGATATTATTCTTTAGGGTCACTGGTGCCACCATCCCATCCCTAGGGCTGCCCATTTGCATGTTTCTTACATGGTGATAAACTTTTTATTATGTTCAAGCCTCAAGCCAGGGAAACTTTCTTCTCTCACTTTAACATCACACACTGCTGTGTGTGATGTTAACTGAACTCACAGGTTGCCTGTGGGACCTGCCCTGCTGGTCAGAACTTGTTTGACATGAGAGAACAGGAAGGGGTTCTGTTTCTTTGGCTTACCTGGGTGAGACTGCTACAAACTCCTACTGCTCAACATCCTAGCTACCCTCGAAGCTCTGAACATATCAGCACGGCTGTCCACATCACCCTCCCACCAACCTCCCACCCCCCAGCCCTCTTCCGCCCCCCGAGAGGCTGCACTTCTACCATGCAGGATTTTTACTGCACCAAACAATGCTCCATGAGCCACCCTGCCTGGTCTCCACTGCAGGGTCCCCCTTTTGAGCTCTGTCCCAGCCCCTCTTCTCTTCTCTTTTCTCAGGGCTGAAGACGGAACCCAGGGCCTCGAGCTTGTTAAGCACAGGCTCTGCCATCGAGTTACACTCCCAACTCCTTGTTTTCCAGTTGACAGTAAAGTAGGAAACAAGAATACGTGTTGGGTAGCTCTCCAGTAATTCCCAGGCCTTACAGAAAAAAACTGAAAGTGTAGGAAGCAGTGGCCACAACCTGTTCTTGCACTCTGCTTGGGTCCCCGTCAGTTCCTGCTGTCCTCAGAGAAATGTCCTCACACCCTCAGCTCACTAGCACTGAACCTCTATGAGCTCCACATGACCCCACAGCCTGTCCATGATTCCTGGGTTTTACAGACAGAGCTGAGACTCATTTATTCTCTGCACACCAGGGCCTCCTTAGGGCCAGGCAGCAGTCTGGGAGAGGCCAGCTCCGCCGGTGGCTCCTCCCAGGGTTGACAAAGGTGAGCAAGACAGTTCTCATGTGCTTGATTTACACTAGGGGGAGAAAAGGCCATACCTGCTCAGTGTGTCCCCGATGTCCTACAAGAGAAGAAGGGCAGCCATGAGGAGTCATTAATAACTTGAGTTCCTCTCACAGATGTGCTAGTCTCCAGAATCAAGAACCACTGGAACATGACTCAGTCTCCGGGACCCAAAGACCAGGTGGAGGCTGGGATTTTCTTACTAATTTGACTTTCTTCTCTTACACCTCAGCTGCCCATCTGCCTGGCTTTCACTGTGAAGTAATTCAGATTATAGACCAGCTGTTCATAAAGAGAACTCTGGGGTACCTTAATTATTCACCTGACCTATCATCTGCAGAACCACTGGAGAGGTCCCTGTTCCCGCCACCCCTCAATGTGTCCCTGTGCAGCTCCCAACAAGTCTGTGTTCTCAGATGAGCACAGCACAGGGGTCCAGGTCAGGACATGGAGCAGACATATGTCTACCCACAGCCCGGTTCCAAATCAACCAACTGCCTTAGTGATGACTGGTCTCAGCTGCTGCATCCTGTCCTTGTGGGAAGCAGTCTCAGTCTGCATTAGAACTATTCCTTTGCCATGCAGCCTTTCCTGGCACTGACACTGTTTGACACAAGCCACTTATTTTACAGAACATTTCTTGCTGAAGTTTTCTTCAAGATTAAATCCAGTTGTGCCTACAAGCATGATGGTGCACACTTGTAATCCCAGCACTTGAGGGTCTGAGGTAAGTTTGAGGGCAGCTTGGAGTACAATGTGAGATCCTGTCTCATAAAAGAAACAAACCTTCATGAAGACTATTTGTTTTTGGGGTTTGTACAATAGCAGCCAAAATTGAAAAAAGCAACCTGGGCAAGAAGTTCTACTTAAATAGCTCCCAGCCAAGCAGTCCTACTGCCTCCTCCCCAGCCCACAGCCACAACCTTCTCAGACAGAGGACCTCTGTGGTGACTGGCACGCTGCTCAATTCAGGGTCTGCTCTGGAACAGCGTCTGAGGGGCCAGGCTCCCAGTGACAGAGTCACACAACTAGACCCTCAGCATGAGACCCTCCTCACACTTGGGAACCACTCACCCACATCTCTAAACACTCCCAGGAAACCACCCTCACCTCCTCACCTGAACCCTTTCTCCGGCTGCTCCACTGCTCAGGGCCCTGTCCTTCCCTAACCCTGCGCCAGCCCAGGCCCCATGGCAGCCGATCCCCAGAGGTCATGGCACTGGACATGGAAGCCATGGCCCTAGCTATGTAAGCCCTGCACCCCCTTCCTTAAACCCCTGTCTCCAGTCAGCCATCCCCTGTGGGTAACTCGACCCTGGCAAGCGTTAGCACTTAGCTCTTCTATCCTATTGTAGAGGTCTGTGTGTATCTCCAAGCCAGTGGTGAAGAGTGAGGCTCTGTGAGCCAGTCAGCTGGTGCAGCTGGCAAGGCTGTCACAGACATCATGTCCCTGCACGGGCACAGCCGTATGCCAGTGAGAACTGGACCAGGCGTTAGATTTCCCACAATCGCACCCATCACGAAACACGTTCTCGTTTTCCCCATCTTAAAATTCAAAACTTCTCTTAGCCCCGGGACATACAGGAATTCCTGGTGGGCTGTCCTGGGGCCTGTCCCAACCCTTCCTGTCACCAACTGCAGCAAGCATCACTCACTGCCTGTCCCACCATGTGGCTCCCCACACCATCCTGGGCCTCCAGCCTGGCCACTTCTGCTACATGTGCCACGTTGTTGTACTATGATGCAGTAGCTACAGGGGACAGAATGAGTGGGGTCTGCGTGACACATGGAGAAAGCCCTTCACAGCAGCTCTCGAGGCCCTGGGGCCTGACAGTGGCCTGCTCCCATGGACAGCAGTGCCAGGCTTTCCTCTGACCTACCCATGGGACTGTGCTCAAATAGTCCATACTCTGCTGGCCTCGACTTCCAACTCTTGCACCCCGGAAGGCAGAGGGGCACCCACTTCACCTGCAGCAGCTCCCTGGTAGGCTGCCGTTGCTTCTCCTCCAGCTGTGCAATCAGGCTGCTGAGATGCGAGATGTTGCAGGAAAACTGTGCGATGGCACCGTTGATGCTGTTGTAGATGGCCAAGTCCAGCTCCTCCAGCCGCGCCAGCAGCCGGTACTCTTGCTCCTTCAGGGAGTGGTACAGCTGCTCGAACTCCCATACAATCTTCTCCCTCTCCATCTGTGTGAGGCTCTGCAGGTGAGGGCCAGAGCAGGAAGAGGACAGTGTCAACCCAGGCCTCAAGTTCTCTCTGAGGACTCATCTCATGCTGCCCCTGCTCACTGTCCCAGCCCTCACCAGAGTGCAGGGTGTTGGGGCTGAGTCATGCCAGTCGTGAGACTGACCAGGGTGTGTGGTGCATGTGACAGTCTTCAGTGGGTAGTGGTGGGTGGGGGTTAAGGGACCCACACGGAAGCACTTTACAGCATGAGCAGGAGATGAGCTGGAAGCCAGGGCACTCACTGGTCCACCCAGCTGTTCAGGAGGCTGAGGCAGAACCATGAGTTCAGGACTAGCCGGGGCAAGACGTCAAGACCTAGCTCAGAACAATACAAAATGGCTAGAGATGATGCTTGGGTCGTGACCCTGGATTCAGTTCCAGTGTTGGGGGACAAAGAGACCACTGATGCCAGGCCATACCCAATTTGCTCAGGCCTGTATGGCAGCCAACCGAGGGGCCCGTGACCCCACAGCTCTCTCAGTCTCACTACTGGCTGAGGCTCTGTCTGTCCCTCCTTCTCACCTCAGTCCACTGTCAGGACACTACTACATTGTGTTCTAAGTATAAGATCAACAGAGCAGGAGATGGAGGAGGTTTCCCTGGGGCCCCACCTTGTCCTTCACAGTTGTGTTGGACAGCTTCTGAGAGATAGGAACAGGCCAGCAGCAGTGATATTGCCACGGCCCCCAAAGAGGAGTCCTCATGCCCTCGTCCTCTCCAAGCCCGTGACCACTCACTCAATAGGAGGGCCATGATAACGCACCACGGCAGGTGCCTCTTTCCTGCCTGTGGGCATGTGCCATGCACCTGCCCAGCCCCTGCCTGGGCTCCAGGTCCTCAACAGTTCCTGCCTGTCTCAGGGCTGCGTCTTCCTGAGACATCAGTGGCAAGAGACATTCTTAGAAACAAAAACTAAAGCTGACAGAAGCCCTAAAGATCAACGAAAGGTTTCTCCAAAGGGCTCCCCAGCACGCAACTGCCTCCCTTCATGAGATGTGGCAGTCCAACGCCAGGCTCCCCCATTCTGCTCCTCACTGGAAAAAAGGGCAGCGCCAGCTTGCTGGGAGCCTGTGTCCAACCCACCCTATGCATAGAGGAGGAAACCAGTGCATAGCAGTGGGGTTCCGACCGTCTGCACACCGGCAAGCGCAGAGCCGGAAGACGTGTGCAGACGTGTGCAGACGCTTGCTTCTCAGAAGCTGGCCTGCTGCTCCTGACTCCCCTGAGGACAACTGAAACGCTGTGTGCAGAGGTCTTTCACAGCCCTGTCTGGCGAGTCACTTCTCATGATTATCTGAGACATACTCATCAGAGGCTTGCTTTTCAGAAGCAAACACTTCAAAGAGGAAGAAGATCTGTAATATTTTGTTGTCCAAATAATGTTTAGGCACTTGGTGAATATGTAAATGCATAACAGTCTCTGTGAGTTTTGTATTTATTTTTTTAAGTAAAATCCTCAAATCCTCTCGCAGAATCAGCTCATCGGTCACTAACCCAGGCCCTGGGACATGGAAGAGAAAACATAAAGACCAGAGCCAGAGACTGGCCAGCTTGCAGAGGGACGCGGGTGAAGTCCTTACCAAGAGCTCGGCCCTCGCCTGCTCCCCCTGCGCGCGCCGCCTCTTCTTCAGGTCCTTCACCCTTCTCAGGTGGTCCAGCTGGCTCTGGATTTGCTCCTAGGAAAGCAGAACCATCGGGCAGCCCAAATTGGGCACAAATGCCTGGCACTGCTGCATCCTTACCCCATGGACCACAGAGCCAAGTCTCGACCTAGAGTTTCAGACCATGGCCACTTGAAGCACCAATGGTCTCCTCTTTCCGTGGTAGGTCACCCGCGAAGTGTGGGGAAGTGGCCAGCCTCGGAGACTCCAAGCTCAATCGGAGGCTGCCGCGTGAGGTGCGCTTGAGGGCACAACCTCTCTTTCCTCCTGTGTGATAGGAGGGCGCCCCTTCCCAGCCTACCAGAGTCGTCCCCAAGTGAAGCTGGGAGCTGAAAGCTCCAGATATTCCTGGACTACGCATGCGTGCAGTCACATGTAAATAGGGACATTATTGTGCGTCTGTAAAGGCAGCCCTCAGAGCCCACACAGCGTCCAGCACTCGCTGCATGGCCCTTTGCAACTATTTGCTACGTGGTGGTACTTTGTTTCAGCTCGGGTAATGCCGCGAGTGTCCGTTCACGGGGCCCTGCCCAATTCAGTCTTCTTGGCAGCCGAGTAACGGGCAACGCCGTCCCGACCTGGCCAGTCCCCAACCTGGAGGGCCGGTCCCCACGCCCGAGACGGGCAGGAGCGCGGGGAGAGGCGGCAGCGCTCACCTTGAAGCCGTCCACCGCCTCCTCGAGCGGCAGCACACTGTGTCCGCGGTGCTCGCGCGAGCGGTCGCACACCACACAGATAGGCGTGCGGTCCTCCTCGCAGTACAGCTTCAGCGGCTCGCGGTGTTTCTCGCACGCGCCCATCTCGCCGCCCGGGCCTGGCGCGCGCTCGGCGCGCAGCTGCTTCACCAGGCGCGTCACGTTGGCCAGGGGACGGTTGGGCCGCAGGTGGCGCTGCGGGAAGGCCTCCCGACACTGCGGGCACGACACGTCGGTCTCGGCCGCGCCCCAGCAGCGCGCCAGGCAGGCGCCGCACACATTGTGGCCGCAGTCGAGCATCATGGGCTCCACGAAGTATTGCAGGCACACGGGGCAGGTGGTCTCCTGCTGCAGGCATTCGGCCACGCTGGCCGCGGCCATGGCGCCGGGTGGGGGCGCCGCCCCTGGGCCGTCCTGGCCGCGCGCGCCCAGGAGCGCGGGACACCGCGGGCCGCTCGGCGCGCGCGCACAGGACGACGTGGCCACTTCCCAACAGGTCCGACGCCCGCGTAGACCCCGCCCCGTAGCGAGCGGAAGAGGCGGCCGGGGGCGGGGCCTGGATGCGCACGCTTCCGTGGCCTTCTGGTGGGTCGCAGGCGGAAGGCCGGGCTAGGGGCGGGAGTCCCGGGAGCCCCCCCCCCCGGCCCGGCCTCCCCCTGGTCCTGACCCTGGCCCCGGTCCTTGGCTGCGGCTCCTGTCGCCAGGCCTTGGGCCGCGCACTGCAGAGAGGGCGGCTCTGCTTGAGTCCGGTGGCCTGGGTGGGCGCGCGCAGCCGGTGAAAGGGGCAAACCCGGGCAGGGAGTTTCTGCTGGGCAAACGTTGAGTAGCCCGCGCCGGTCCTGTCCCTTTGGCATCCAGCAGGTCGGCTCAGCACCCAGCCCTATTTCCTTCTCACTGAAATAGGTGCCAATTATAACACGCAGAGAGGTCGACTTTGTGTTTTCCCTTTGAATCAGAAGGATGCGTATCATTAGTTTAATAAAATAAGGCTAAAACGCCAGCGCTTGGGGCAGAACGTAAGAAGCTCACCTGCTGTGCGCAGAGCCGTGGGCTCCGCCTCGGTTTTCAGCCCCTCCGGTTCTCTCCGAGTAGGAGGGACTTCCGCTTGCAGATCGTGACTTCCGGGATCGGGTTCGGCCCTCTACCCGAGTGGCCTCGCCAGCCTCCAGCTCTTGTCCTCGCGGGACCAAGCCCTGTGCCCAGCTATTGAAGCTTCAGGTCCAGACACTTTCTAGCACTTCCAGGAAAACGTGTGCTGCGACTGAGACGGAGTCGGTTTGGAGGACTTGAAGGATGCCTCTGCTGTGGTTTGTTCCTGTAGTGGCCGCTAAGCGTGGCGAAGCTGTGAGGGGAGTACAGGAGGCCAGAGCTGGGGACCCGCGGCCCTGTAGCCCAGGCCAGCCTCATACTTGCTGACCCCAGGGCCGGGGAGTTAGCTCAGTGGTTCCGGCGCCTGTCTTGCAAGCGGAAGGGCCGGGGTTCGATCCCCGGTAACCACATACCATACTGGGTGTGGAGACTCACCCAGCAGCAACCAGTACCACATCCCACAGTGCCGGGCGTGGTGGCTCACGCCTGTAATCCCAGCACTCGGGAGGCAGAGGCAGGAGGATTGTGATGTGAGTTGGAGGCTGAGCTCAGGGCCAGCCTGCACCACAAAGCGAGACCCTGTCTCAAAACAAAAACTTGCTGACCCCAGCACAATGCAGGACGAGGGGGTCAGAGGAGAGGGTGGTCAGTGGTGACCTCGATGATCGCTGTCCGTTCCTGGCCAGCTCGGTAGTGGGATTGGCCGCTTTCCCCGCGCATAGCCCGAGCTAAGCTGCGCACTAGGTGTCAGACTGTGCGGCTTACCCGGATAAAGGTAACCGTTCCCATTATTTTCTGTGTGCTCTTTTTCTCTAAGACACTTTCGTGCCACTGAGGTAGGATGAGCGGAGATAAGCTACAGGTCTTAGGAAACTGTAGTCCCCCTTTAAATACAGTACTGGGGGTAGACCCCTATCGATAAGCTACATCCCTGACTTCTAGCCTTTTACTTTTTTATGTCATGTCAGGTTCTTGCTAAATCATAGGACCCAGAATGCAGGGCAGGCTAGGATGCCTTAGTTTTAAGGCATGAGCAAAGTCTCATAAATTACCCATCCCTTTCTCCTCCAGGGCTGTACTACTTGGGGTTGATAGGGCCCCATAACTACCGAATTCCTCAGAATCCTGCATATATTTTTTGAGACAGTGCCTCATCATGCAGTTCAGGCTGGGCTCACCGTGTAGTCCAGGTTGGCCTCAGACTCATGGCAATCCTCGTGCTTTAGCCTCTGAAGTGTGGGGATTACGGTGTGCACCACTACATGTCTCCTCAGAAACTTTTTGTCTTTGAGACAGTCTCACCTTCTGTGGGAGGATGGCCTTGAACTCACTGTGTAGCCCAGGCCAACTTCAAACTTGCCTCCTGCCTCTGTCGTGTGAGTGCTGGGATTACTGGAGTGCACCACCACCCCTGGCCTCATCAGAATGGTAAGCATACTATAAATCCGTACATGTCAGAAGCTGGCCCAGTTTAGTGCCCCAGGCTGTAATCTCAATACGTAGGAGGTTGAGGCAGGAGGATTACTTAGGCCAGACTGGGCTAGGTAGAGAGACCTGATGTCAAAAAACAAAACAAAAACAAACAAAAATCCAGCAGTTTCACCAAGACTTCAGTTGTTTTTTTTTCCCCCAAGAAACAGTATTCATTGTCCAGCCTGCTCCCCACAGGCCACACACTGCAAACAGAACTCGAGTATTAGGATGCGGCTTCAGCCACCGTCATGACTCCTCTGTGCAGGGCTGTGGCCTGCAACTGCGTAGGTGACAGGATGAACTCCATGGCACTGGTACAGACAGTGTGCGGTGGGGTTACAGGTGCTTGTTCAACTGGATGAGCGAATGAATGCAGCGGTCGCCCCACTACTGTTCCTGCCACCCACATGCATGCACCTGTGAAGACAGACACTGTTGTGTGCAAATGGGAGTGTTCACTTTTTAACATGGGTTTCATAAAGTTATTTAATAAGTTACAATAGTTCTTTTGGCAGCTGCAGCATAGAGAATACAATGATGTATCAAATATTTTTTGCTCATGATACTGTTATAATTGCATATACAATACTGCCAGCAGTAAAAAAATAAAAGACTACTACTTTGTTCATTTTTATTTTCCAGCATGAAGTTTTGTTACTTACATACACTTACCATACCATTCCTTTTCACTCAGTGTGGCAGAGGCAGGCCAACGGCAAACCATAATCTACCTAGACCTACTGAGTCAGTACCTACTTGATGAAGCCCATTTTAGTTTTAATTCAATAAAATGCAACAATCTGACTGTAAGTTTATGAAATAGATGCCAGACAAATGATTCTAAGACTGTCTTTGGGCAAAATCCCCAGATGCTGTCTTGAGGACATCCCAGACCTCATAGCTCCCGAGGCCTGGTTCAGCACCTGCTCTGGGCTCACAGTCATCATCCTGAGTATACGCTGACTCTGACGCGGGGGCTGAGCGAGTTTCTCCCTTCTCTAGAAGGGCTTCCCAGGCCGCCTGGTGACATTACCTTAGGGAGATTATCATGCCTTATAACCCCTGTAATGCTCTTTTCATTCTCTCTCTCCTTACTCAGAAATCTTCAATTTTCTTTTTGCCCCCAGAATATTGTCTAAACCCTTCAATACACAGGCCTGACAAAGCAAAATACAAATTTTTATTAGTAAAATGTTTTTGTTTTAAAATAAATTTCCTGGCCAGGCACAGTGGTTCATGCCTGTAAACCCTGAACTGGGAGATTGAGACAGGAGGAACACTGGGGGTTCAAGGCCAGCGCGGGATACATGGCCAGACTCTGTCACAAAATCAAATAAATTCCTAGCTGGACATAGTGGCGCACACCCGCCTGCAGCCCCAGAAGTGGACACAGAAGCATTCTTGGGGTGGAAAAGTTCTGTACCCTCTTCGCAGGGTTGGCCATGTTATCATAAATGGATGAGCTAGGTAGAAATAGTATATAGGCAATCATATAGGGCCAGGTCTTCAAAAGGGCCAAGACATCCCACAGCTGCTCCAGAGGCACCTTGGCTGAAAACCAGGCCTCAAGATGGAGACAGGATGACCACACCTACATGCCTCCTTAAAAAACTGGTTCTGGTGAAGTCTAGATAGGCATCAACGACCCCAGAGGGTAACTAGAAACCTCCAGACCCACCCCTTCCTAAGAGAATCTTTGTTCTTTCCATGCACTCCACTATGTGATTCATTTCCCAGTTGGACCACCATTACCAAAGTGACTACAAGGTCCGGGGTACGTGGTAACCACGCACCACAGTTCCAGCCTTGGTGACTGAAGCCCATCAGCAATCACTACCACATACCACAATGCTGGGCGTGGGGGCTCCCGTCTGTAATCCCAGCACTCGGGAGGCAGAGACAGGAGGATTGCTCTGGATCCAGGCTTGCCTGGTCTACATAATGAGCTCAGGGCCAGCCTGAACTACAAAAGCGAAACCTTGTCTATAAATAAATAAATAAGAAAGATACTGGAAGACACCCCCGACACCCTATACTGGTGGCAGGACCAGGCCCCACCCAGGTTGAGCCACTCCACCCCGCAGCCCCAGGACAGCCTCGAGGCGATACTTGGGCTCTGACACCGGAGGAAGGATGTCGGTCTCAACTGGAGAAACTTCCCTCCATTCCACTTCCTTCTCTGTGCGCACGCTTTGCTGCGGCCTGCAGGCGCCCCGGATGACTCCCTCCTGGGATCGGCCCTTTCGTGGGTTCCCGCCTTCCAGTGTCTTAGTTCAAACCCCGTTATGTGAAATCGTTCTCGGAGGCTGCCCGGGTCGGGGGGAGGCAAACTTTCCTGAGTCCTAAAGACGGCCCTCGCGCGTGGTGATCGCGCTCCGCGTCGGTCCCGCCGTGGAAGACCCTTACGGCGCGGCCGCGCTGTGCGCTCGGTCTCCTGCCCGCTTGCGGAGTCGCCGTGGAGGACGCCGTCGTTCCGAGTCTGGATCCTACGTGTGCCAGCTCCAGGTTCCGCCAGGACCCCTGCGTGTTTGGTGGCGCGGCGCGGCCTTTGCAAGCTGCGAATGTCGGTCTTTGGTCCCGGGTGTAGCTTGTACGAAGTCTCCACGCTGTCTTTCACTTTGGCCTCTCCTTCCTGGGAGCCTCGGGGTTGCATTCTCGTTTCCACCCTCCCCTCCTACTACCTAGGTTTTGCTACAACTTTAAAACTAATTCTGCCAGCAAAATACCAATTTTCGGAGCTTTTCTCTCCGCCTGTGTACCAGAGGGCGCTGTTTTCTCTTCCCTTCCGCACGGCTGGAAGTTTTCGAATTCGGGTCTGGTCGCCGCCGGCTTCTTCTTGGGCCGGGCCTGGCTCCTTCCCGGTGGTTGTCCGTTCCATGGTTGCCGCGGGAGCGCAGTCAGTGTAATGAAGACCGTCAGCCCGAAAGGCTCCTTCAGGTGTCAGGATGGCCGAGTGGTCTAAGGCGCCAGACTCAAGCTTTGCTTCCCGCGCTGGGGCTTCTGGTCTCCGCATGGAGGCGTGGGTTCGAATCCCACTTCTGACACATACCTTTTAAAACACTTTTCTTTTCTGGCCTATCCCGTGAAGCGCGCCAGCTCGTCAAACCTGCAGCGCTGCCTGTGTCATAACATCTGGGAGCAGGGGGACCAACAAGACAAGGATACGAGTGGCCGGGTCCTTGGTCACCAGTGCTCAACTCACCTGGTTCTGGCGACTGGGAAAAGTGGAGGCTGGGCCTCGTGGCGGCGCATTTCTCTCGCAGGAAGCGAAAAGTGATACTAGGAAAGGTTCCACCGAGATTTGAACTCGGATCGCTGGATTCAGAGTCCAGAGTGCTAACCATTACACCATGGAACCTTCCTGTTGACGAGGTTAGCTCCTTCGCTCTCAGTCAACTGTCTCCTCCCCAGCAGGGTTCAAGGCGCAGGCGCGAGCCCGCCTTCACCCCCCCCCCCAGCCCAAATCCCCTACTCCCGGCGCCTGCAGCCCGGGGCAGGGAGGATCTGATCTCTGAAGATTTGGACACAACAGATCTGAACCCCAGCTTTTGAAAGGGGGCAAAGAAATACACAGATTGCCTTCTTTTGTACTGCGGCATCCGCCCCGGGCCAGGCTCTGGTGCCTTGCCGCTGAAACTGTAACTGGGGCTCAAACCTTGGACGTCTGTCCCCGCAGCCCGGCCCTGCCCACCTCTGCGTCGAGGGCGGAGCCGAACCTCCCTTCCTTCCATCATCCTGGGACACTCGCGCGTCAGAGCTCCGACGTGTGCCTGACCCAGCGGAGGACCAGGACAAGCCAGCCGAGGCGCTTCATGGCCGGTTGGTGATTGGGCCTGTGCTGCGTGGAGCTCTGGTCTCCCCCGCTGAGAGGCTCGGGAGTCTCCGCTGGCGTTCGTGCTTGGGTTACACTGTCTCCTGAGGCAGATGCTGCAGCAAAATAGCTGCTCACTAACAGAGGTCAACCGAATGTAGTTTTTGAGAAATGGGCGGGCAGCTGCGACCCGGAAGGCTGCTGGCCAGGTGTTCTGGAGCGCTACTGGACGTCCATCCCGCGCCCCCTTCACCCAATCAGACAGACGTTCAGAATTCGCGCCCTAGTTACGACGCAGCTCTCCCTGTCACCCGGAGCCTTGGCGCCGATTGCGGGGCCAAGTCCCTCGCCAGGCGGCGTCTCGGTATTTTGTGTGCCACTGTCTTTTGAAAAGGGGAAAATGGACGGAGGAATAAGACGGGCAGGCTGGGTACGGCTGTGGCCTCAGTGCAGCCACGTGGGCCACTGATAGTACAGAGCGCCGCGAAAACGTGCCAGCCTAGGGGTGCCGGGTGGCCACGTCCGAGGGCTACACCGGACAGGTTCGTCCCTGCAGTCTGGCCGGGCCATGTGCGTGGCTGGGGCAGGACTCCACTGGGTATCTCGCTCGGCTCAGCAGATCGGGAAGGCGTTCTTTGGTAGTTTTATGCATTGAAAGTTTTCCTGATTTGGGAAGCCAGAAAAAATGACTGTGTTTTATAAAACGTGTGGATGGTGGAGAAAGGCAGCAATTGAAAACCAGACAGCGGGCAGATGCTGGGTCGAGGGGACGTACTGAGGCAGGCAGGGGCTGCTCGCTGCAGGTTGCGATTTAAAACCCTCTCGTGAGTTAATGAAATCACTTATTTGATCTATGGAGTAAACATTAAACATCCTCTCCTTCCAATAGCTCTGTTTAAAATGTAGCTAGTGGCCTCTGAATTCGGCTCCCTGCGTCGTCCAAGGGCAGTCAAGCACCCTCAAGGAACAGCACCCGGCCTCGCCCGAGGCGGAAAGATGGGCGGGCAGTGTTGGGCCTCAGTGGCTGGGGTCCCCACCTCGCCAGCATCCACGGATGACGCGGTGAAGAGCTAGTGAAATTCGCAGGGCCGCGGACGAGCCGGGCGTGCCGTAGCTAAGAGTGCTACGAGGGAGCCGACGCAGGGCCGGCCAGGAGAACGCACCAAAGCCTGAGGCCTCCGCGAGCTGAGGGCCCGCTACGCCGCTTTGTCAGTTGGTCGTGGGACCCTAGAGGGCGGGAGACCCACCCTAGATTGCGGAGGGCGAAGAAACTGCTGGACCCGAAAACCTGCGAAGAAAAAGAGCCCCTGGCAGCGGTGGGATTCGAACCCACGCCCCCGAAGAGACTGGAGCCTTAATCCAGCGCCTTAGACCGCTCGGCCACGCTACCGCCCGCTGGGGGCCTATTGTTTTGTGCTTTGCCTGCGTCTTCTGCTCTTGGCGCTCAGAACCCAAGGAAGATGTCTGCGGCGCAGGATGAGGGTCGCGAGACCCAGGTCCCAGGGAGGCCTAGGGTTCCTTGGTCGGCGGGTGTGCGCGGCCTGCGCGGGTTCAAACTTGGATCCGTAGCATTTGGAAACCTGCTATAAATAAATTTGGAAACACACCATAAATAGACAGTTCGAGATAGGGGTACCCGCTACCTCGTTAGCACAGCAGGCAACATATTGGCCTCGTAACCTAAACGTCTGTACGTTTGAACCTCAGAGGGGGCAGTACCCTGCAGCTTTAATTCATTGGCACGAAACGGAAAAAAAAAATCAGCTCACAAGCTACATTAGCCTCCCTGTCTTCCTGGAAACGGAGCTGGGAGCGTTCCCATGTGCCTTTCAGACGTAGGGAATGCTTGTCATCCACCTCTGTCACGAAACACCGACGTCGTGAACTCCGGTTTTGGGGTGAGCGAGGACGCGTGGACAGCTCAGGCGTGACCCGCTCTCAATCTCGGATTCCGAGTTTTTAACCTTCCTCGGTGCGACCCACCACGCTAGTCACTGCCGGCGACCAATTGTGCGCAGAGCGAGAAACGACAGGACTTCCCTGGCCAGATGCTCGCCGCAAGGCATTGCCTGGGTCCTAAAAAACTACTGGACACAGGAAAGGGTCGAAGAGAAACGCCGGCGAGCTGGGACGGGCGGGCGCGCAGTCCGGAGGAGGCTGCGTCCGCCGGCGCCCCGGCTCTCAGGGCTGCTCCCAGGTCGGCGCTGCGCCCGCCCGGCGCCCTCCGCCTCCAGCCTGGGCCCGAGGCGGGGATCTCCAGCTGCGTTTCCCAGACTTCTTTGTCGACCGCCTTTTTCTGAGAGGAACCCTGGGGAGCCCCCGCCGAAGCCCGGGCGCCTCCCCTCCCTGTGCACCTCCGGCCCGCTCGGCTGGAGGCGCGGCTGCAAGGGAGGTGGGCTTCCCGCCCCGCCCAGCCTCCTCCCTCTGCGTCCGTGGCTGTCACCCCGGGTCCCCGCAGCGCGCCCCATTGAAATGCTCCTTGCTTCTGAGCGGTGTAGAGGCCCGAGATCCCGCGGGAAGACAGAGACCAGTAAAAGAGGCATATGTCTAGACCAGGCTGGCAGGAGGCCCCTCGAGACCCCGGCGTCTGAGCCGGGCGGGGAGCGCGTGGTCGGAGATGGACTTCCGAGACAGGGGACAGGACAGACCAGGCAGTTAGCTGCAGGGGCACCTGGACGTTCCTCGGGTGCCGCAGGGCTGCGGCCTGGCCTTCGCCGGAGAGCCTCAGCTGCCGCTCCCGTTAAGCTGCGCGTGGAGAAGGCCCCGAAGGCCCGGGCAGCCCAGCGGCGTCTTTGCGCTCTGCAGGACTCGGCTTAGGGCCCTCCCAGAGGAAGGAGCCGAGTTTTTGCCCAGCCGGTCAAGACTAAGCCTTCAGTTCTCAGTTCAGTTTCGGGAAGGGGACTTGTCCTACCACCCGCTGGAGGCCTCCTCTGCTTGCAGTACAGCTCCTGGAGACGGAGAGAGAACTGTTATTCAGTCTGTGTAGGTTTAACTCTCTATCTCTCTATCCTCTTCATTCTGACTTATTTGCTTTTGGTTTTTTTTCAGAGTAGGGGCAAGAATAAAACTTTGATCCGAAATGGACCCATTAAACACAATACAGATGGGATTGTTGCAGGACCTGAGGGTAAAAAGTGGACAACATGGCGATTCGTCTAGGGGGCGCTATTTAAACGATTAAGCTTTACGTTTTATTTTTACCGTACTATTTTGCAGTGAAAGTGATGTAATAGTGGCTTGACCTGATTGAGCTATTGCTGTGTTTCATATGCTGTTTCAAGACTGTGCTCGCATTTGGTTTAATTTGGAACCCAGATCCTGAGGTTCGACTTCGTGACTTGTAGTTTAGAGGCCGCTTCTCTCTCCTCCCGAGAGCCGGCACCGCAGAAGCCTGTGTGCTGTGCCTTTTGTGGGGCTTTGGCGGCCTGCGATGGTTTTCTGCAGGAGCTAGTGGGCAGAAACAGCCGTGTCGCCGGCGAAAGGATCAGGTGGCGGTGGTGAAAAGCAAGAGAAACAGGGACAGGATGAAGACGCAACAGTTAGCAGACCGGGTCTCATTCGCCCGCCTCCACTCCACACTAATGTAAACCGGAGGAGCACTCACAAAGGGCCCGGATAGCTCAGTCGGTAGAGCATCAGACTTTTAATCTGAGGGTCCAGGGTTCAAGTCCCTGTTCGGGCGTTGTTCGTTTTTTAACTGTCCGCTTCTGACTCCTCGAAAATAAAAAAGTCCTGTCATTTTACACCGAGCACGTGAAAATTCAAAATCTTTGGGGTCTCATGGGCAAATAATTATGTTAGCTAAAGGAAGTGAGGGGCACGGTGAGACCTATATTTGTGAAGAAACGAACCTACAGGTGTGGCCTGATGTGAAAACCACCCGTTAGGAACTAGATGGATCCAGGGAGCGTCCAGAGGATGACCAGCCCAGGACAGTCGGTGACTAGCGGCGGGGGAGGACACGCACACTTGCGGACGTAGGCCCGACCAGGGGAGGGTGTCGGTGACCGGTCCTGCGGTCCGGCGCCTGCGTGCACGAGAGAAACAGGCGCGCGAGAGCAGTGGCACGTCACGTTTTCGCTGAGTTGCAAGGTACGTTGCTGTTCCAAGGACGAATGAAGTCCTGCTCATTTGGAAAAGATGACGATAGCCAGATGTGAAGTGTCAGGGAGAATGAGCGGACATCCGTAAGGACTGGAAAAGCTAAAACTGCGTGGAAGTAGACCGAGAGCTATTAACCACATATAAACCCAGGGCAATAGGTCTGGATAGAACTTTCGGTGACTAACGTCCGACAAAGTTTGTGGGGACAAAAGCTACGTTGCCCCCTCTGAGGTTCGAACTCAGGACCTTCAGATTATGAGACTGACGCGCTGCCTACTGCGCTAAGGAGGCAGATAGGGATAGCTACTCATCATGAATTTTTAGCATCAAATTTTACTCTGCTGCACTCTGAACCCCGATCCCCTTCATTTTAAATTTCGAAAACGAAGAGCTTTTCTGGAACTCCCTTCAAGCTGCTCCCTCATCTCAGGGCTTTCTGCCTGACTGCAGACCACGCAAGGACCCAAACTTCCAAAACTGGAGCCAAAATAAACCTCTCATTCTTTAGGTTGTGGAGGTTGAGTATTGTCTTAGTTACTTTTTTCTTCCTTGAGACAAAATATCTGACACCCAAAGTTAAAGGAGCATGGGTTTATTTAGCTCACAATTTGTAGAGGTTTCAGTCCATAATTGGCTGGCTCCAAGGAAGAGGCACGTGTCCGAGAGGCATCACAGAGAGTTACTGACAAGGTAACGAAAGCATCAAGGGAACTTTAATCGTGTCTTTCTGCTCCTTTTGCCTTAACCAGACTACTGGGATTAGGGTAGGGCCCAACCAGTCCTTGTACTGATGTAGGAATCACACGCCCTTAATCCCAGCGTCACACAATCTAGGTTCAGCCACCTCTGAAAAAGCCCTGTGGTGGAGTGAGCCTTTGAGGGCACATCCGGACACAGCCACAATAAGTACCTTGTTCCAGTGATGAAGTGACTAAAATGCGTGGTCATGAGGTAGGAAGAAGATAGAAGAATAATAAATAAACAGAAGTGGAAAAGAGTGAGGGAAAACAATAAAAATTAAACATGAAGGGCATAACATTGAATCACAATAACCCACCCCAAAATTTTGTGCTACAAATTTGTACTTCAGCATAATATTAGCCACCTGTGCTTCTCTGTAGCTGTGACTGAGGCATATTAGAAGCAATCTTCATGTTTACTCACTTGGTACAGTGAATGGCATGATATGTACTTGTGTGTAGAAGTGTCAGACTGGGATTTTTACCCACATAGTGCTCATCTAATAAGTTTTGCTTTATTTACTTCAACACCACAGGGGGTAAAATATACCCACATTATATTTCTATTGTGAAAACATGTATTTTATCATAATAGAATGTGGGTGTGGATCCACACACACACACACACACACTATGCACTACGGGAAAGCAAAAACCCATCTATGCACTTACCCTCTTGGCAGAAGAATGGTAAATGTGTGCAGGAGCTCCAAAGCAGCAGCAGGTGAATTTTACTCATGAAATGCTCACTGCTAAATTTCTGTGCATTTAGGATTTAAAAAAAAAGTTTACTTCTAGTTTTTCTAGTAGAAGTAGCCAAATTCAGTACAATAGTACATGAAAAAACAGATTGATAAATTTTGGAGGCGGTCAAAAGAGCGTCATCAGATTACTCATGCATGGATATTGAAGATAATAACTCTGATGTCTGCCATGTGAACCACAGTTCCTATGATAGAGAAATGGAGCAGAACTGACTGATGCAGACAGAGAATACAGACCCGCTTATTAAGATGATGAAGACAACAGCATTGTGAGTTAGTATTGGACTAGTGGAAATGTTGCAAAATGGCTGCACAATGAAATGGAAGGATCCAATGTAAGAACTAAGTCCAAAAATATAGTCAAGATCCTGATAGGGGTAAACCCACTGGACAGAATGCCAACACTGTCATTCTACTGGGAAACCCTGAAATATGGAAACATTTGTGGTAGGCTCCAGTCTCCTGCTCAGTGTATGACACAGGACTGAAGAATCAAACTAAACGACACAACTAAGAGAGACAGAATGTGGAGGTAGGATGGCCAATGCTGCTTTAGTAAAAGGTGCTGGTTCATTCAAGCTTCTGATTTGTATTGGTTATCAACTGAGGTAAAGGCAAACAATATGTGAAGATCCACAATCATGTAGTTTCTGTGGAAACTAGTGGAGACAAGGCTTGTAAAGGAAAAGACAAAATATGAATTAGGAAGACAATAGACAAAATATGTGGCTGGAATCAGAACGTTGTCCTTCTAGTAAGAAGATCATAGTTGTGGGAATGCAATTTGGTTGGGGATATTCTGACCTGTGCATAGGCAAGTAGGCTTTGGTCCTACTCACGTCTATAAACAAGCCAAATGTGGAGTTAGCTCTTCACAGCCTACACTGCGTACAGCCTGGTTTGGGCATAATCAATAGTGCAATATCTGGCACCATTCTGTGTTAGAAATTATAACAGCTGAAATGCTACAAGATGTGAAATAACACAAAGGCTGAAATATAAGTAAAGTCAATAGGCATATTTAAACATGTATTTACTATGACACTTCACTAGCTAAGCTGAAAGAATTCATAGGTCTGATACATTTAGCTGAGATTTCTCCTGGTAATCAAAGGAACATAAAAGACTTATGGAAAAACAGAGGGTTAAATTAGGGCATAAAAATTTATGCTATTGTAGATCAAGAGATTTTTGATGCTTTCAATTTAGACATTCATTCTGGAACTCAGCCTCAGGGCTTTATTTATTTTTTTAATCTTTATTGGTTCATTACATATATGCATCGTGACTGCACTCCATAATGGGGATTTGTACCAGTATAAGACACAGCTTAATTCTCATTTGTTCCCATAGATCTACCCACTCTGCCGCCCCTCCACATACATAAAATTTGTTTCCTTTCTTTTTTGTTATAATCTCATTATTTTTCCCCTTCACCCTATTTTACTTTGAGCACTTTCTATTTCACAATATATAACATACAATTCTAGGACTCATTTACATCTTTATCTTCTCATACCAGAGAAAAGATGCGACATATACCTATCTGTGCCCTATTTATTTCATTTATGAGGATATCCTCAAGGTATGTCCATTTAAATATAAATGATTCAAACTTATCATTTTTTATGGCAGAGTAATACTCATTCTGTAGAAGAACCACAGCTTTTTTATCCAGTCTCCAGCTGATGGACACTTGGGTTGTTTCCAAGATGTAGCAATCACAAATTGGGCTGGTATAAACATGGGTGCACATATGTCACTATGATATGAGTCTTTTAATTCTTGTGTGTATATACCTAGCAGGGCAATGACCGGGTCAAATGGGACCTCCAATCCTAGCTTTTTCAGGAATCTCCAAACTGATCTCCACAGGGGTTGTACGAGTCTACAGTCCCACCAAAAGTAGAGAAGGGTTCCTTCTTCTCCGCATCCTGGCCAACATTTGCCGTTGGATGAATCTGAAATGGCACCCATTCTATGTGGAGTGAGATGAAATCTCAATGTTGTTTTCATCTGCATCTCTCGAATGACTAATGATGTTGAGCATTTCTTCATATGCTTCTTAGCTGCTCTTACTTCTTCCTCTGAAAAATATCTCTTCACTTCAGATGCCCATTTTTGAACTGGGTCTTTAAATTTGGGTGGGCTGATTTTTTTGAGCTCTTTATGTATTCTAGATAGTAGCCTTTTGTCTGAGGAACAGCTGGTCAAGATTTTTTCTCACATTGTTGGTTGCCTTTTTGCTCTGTTGGTGGTTTCAGGGCTTTATTTGGATAGTAATAAAGTGAATGATGTTGTGAACAAACTTGTTGTTCCCATTTCCAAACTAATCAAAATGTGACATTTGACAACTAGTTTCCCAGTTTCCAAGTGATGTCACATTTGCTAACAGAGCGCAAGTTAACCAGCATAGGAACTGTAAGCAGGTACGAAGCAGAAATTCCAAATGAAATGTTAAAATTTAAAAACAGAGACTTGTATAGTACACCCTTAGATTTGAGAAAGAAAAATAAACTGATCATGCTGATCTCAATACTGCACCAGGATGGAAGTATTGACATGGAAAATGACAAAACAGAAGGCTGAGATGGAAACTTTACAACAAAGTGAAAGAAGAGGCAGTGTTGATGAGTTATGCACCAACTGTGATGTCACTCAAAACACAAAGCATTGGCCAATGGTTGTGTTTTAGTCAATCTTAAACATGAGTGGCATAAATACTTTGATAGTTTAAAAAGAAAATAGCAAGTGAAAAATACCGTGGAGCTATGTTCTTAGAGGTTTGGGACTGGAACCCAGAAGAGATCATGTAAACAGAGGAAAAACAGAACGTCACTTCCCAGGGAACTATGCAAAAAAAATATTGTGGAGGACACTGGCGCATCAACAAGTTAACAGGCAGGCACAACACTACACAGACCTACCAAGACAACAGGAAAATTAAAAAGATGTTAACTGTATTCTACAAGAAAGGATAGGAAAACATACATGCTATCAATTCGTGATTCTTGATATTTTCACTGCAATTTGTATAGGAATTTACTTCTGTTGTGGGGGCTGAGTTTTTAAAGTTATTAATATACTCTTGATAGCAGTCCCTTGTCTAAGAAACAGCAGGTAAAATTTTTGTTCTTTGTTGTAGGTTGCCTTTTTGCTCTGTTGGTGGTTTCTCTTAATGAGCAGAATATTTTATATACGATGAAATCTCAGTTGTTGATTCTATCTGCTAGATTCTGTGCTGCTGCGACTTTGTTCATAAAGATTTTCTGTATGCCAACGTCTCCAAGAGTTTTACCTAAGGCATTTTCCAGCAAATTTGGTGTTTCTGTTTTATTACTGAGGTCTCAATTCAGTTTGATTTTAGTTTAGTGCATGGTGAAAGAGACAGATCTAGCTTTAATCTTTGGCAGGTTGTTCTCTTTTAAAGAGTACATCAAAAAACTCAATGTTGAAAAATTTGAGGACTTTACAATGAACAATACATATTGAAAATTCAATATTTTCCTGTTAAGTACTCATTGCTTAATATAGTAAAACTCATACAATTTAAGCCAATAATTCATCAGTAGAAATATCCTCAAGAATAAGCCTGGGTAGAACACACACATAAAACTTCAGGTCAAAACTGGCGTTCTGCTCTCGGTGAGCCTCGCTTTGCTTCCCTGTACTGTCCGGGAGATGGAGGTGCACTTGGCGTCCCCACGTCGCGCCCGCTAGCCATTTTTTCTGGTCTCTCGGTGCAAGTCCTCAGCTTCCTCTGGTGCCTTTGTTTAGCTGGCTTTTCTCTTTTGCTACCTCTTGTCCTGCTTGACTTGCTTCTGGAGGAATTTTTCTAGTGAAGTTTATTTTTTAACTCTTCTAGTCAGGGCTAGCTAGAAGACCTCATGAGGCCCCTATTCTGCTTTCTCTACAGACTCTCACAGGAGGGGAGAGAGGAGAGAGAAGGGGGAGAGACAGTGAGCGAGAAAGAGAGAAAGACGAGGAGAGGGGGAGGGGGAGAGGAGGGGGGGAGAGGGAGAGAGGGCGGGAAGGAAAAAAGAAAGAAAAGAAAGTAACCCTGCGCTCCACTGTAGACTTGATGGCTTTAGAATCGACATTTTAGCCAATTCCCCAGTTAACTTCGTAAAAAATTTTGAATTCGAACGACCCAACTCAGTATAGGTCTTCATCTTTTCCACTGTTAAACTTAAGGCTACTTAGGAGTTAATCCGGCAGGGAGCGTCGGGAGCAGCGGTGTTCGCACCGCCCCGGGGCCTCGGCCGCCGGCGGTGGGCGGGGCTCGGCGGTGGGCGGGGCTCGGCGGTGGGCGGGGCTCGGCGGCGGGCGGCTCGGGCCGGGCCGCTGGGGCTGGGCAGTGGGGTGGCGGCTCACGCTGGGGCACTCGGCAGCTCCCCCTCCCCTGCGCTGCCCACCTGGCGCCTGTCCGGTGGCAGCGAGTACCCAGGATCGTCGAGGCAGTAAAGGGACGGCCCCGCCCTTCGGCGAGTGCGAGTTCCGCGCGCGATGAAGTCGCGGACGCAACACCACGGGGTCCGGACTCGGCAGCAACAGCCGCGCGCTCAGCGTCCCGCCTGGAGCCGGCCCGGCGAGGGGCCCCGGGCCGCGGTCGCCGGCGGGGCTGCGGCCACGGCGAGCGGGCGAGCAGACGCTGCCGGTACCGCACCCGGACTCCACGTCCCGTGCTCCGAGGCTGGGCAGGGTCCCTCTGGCCGTCGCCCGGCGTGTGAGGAACTGGAGGGCCCACGACCGGGCCTCATGGAGCCGGTCCTGGCGCTGAGCTGGGTTCCGTCCACGCACCAGGAGGCTTGTTTGCGACGCAAGCGCCGACGCCTGGCGCATCACACGAGGGGCTCGGCCGGCACCCGCGTCCCACACCAGGGGCTCGGCCGGCACCCGCGTCCTGGGCGCGGACAGCCATGTGCTCGCGCAGTCCTTTCACTCAGCCTTTATGAATCTGAGTGAACGAAAGCCTCTTCTTCGAGTCTCCGGAGTATTTCCGTATTTGTAGAGGGAAAGTTAGGAAAATATCAAGAAATTTCGGAAAAAAAAAAAAAAAGTAACGCCCCCCGCCCCGCACAAAAAACCCTGTAGTTTATTTAAAAAGACCACTTGCCGAAACCCGGGATCGAACCAGGGACCTTTAGATCTTCAGTCTAACGCTCTCCCAACTGAGCTATTTCGGCTCCACCCCCTGCGTATTACGCTGAAGCCTAATGGTTTTCTCATTGTATACCTGCCCAAGTGAGCATTCCCTGTGAATCACGCGTACTCTATGAATTCTGTCCTTAAACAGCTGGCTGTTTTGTTAGGAGAAAAGGAAAGAGATGACTTTGAACTACGTTGTGGTATAGTTAATTCCACCTTGGATTTGGCCCCCTGAACACGCTCGTTGATCTCAGCTTATAGATACTCGGTAGGAAAAAACTATCGTCTTCCCTGGTGGTCTAGTGGTTAGGATTCGGCGCTCTCACCGCCGCGGCCCGGGTTCGATTCCCGGTCAGGGAATCAACTTTTAACTTATTTCCGTTAATGAATGACCTGTAATTGCTGGCAAAACAGCTTTTCATTTTCTTACCAGCGCTTGCTTTCTAAAACCTAGGTTATATTTGGTATTCCGAATACGAGATACCAGGCGTTGTAACGTCTAGTGATTTTTAAAAATTTTGTGAGTTATTTGATCCGCTATAGGCTGGGCGCCTGACACTATCCCAAGCGTGTGGAGTCTGTTCACTCAGAGCCGGAGATGGCAAGGCCGTAACTGCGGGGAGGGGTCCTCTTCAGGTGGCCCTTGTCGTCTGAACCCTAACAGCCCAGGACACCTCCCGCCACTCCACCCCTGGCGCAGGGCCGTGGGCTGTCCTCCACCCGCCTAGATCGCTCCCTGCCGGTGGTGCTGGGTAGCGGGTATCTGAGCCACCCCAGGGAGAGCAGTGGGCGCGGCTCACCGACTCCCGCCGAGCATGCGCAACACGCCTCGGCTGGCTGCCCGCACCGACCCCGGGTCTTGGGAAGGAGTCCGCCCCGCCCGCGCCAGACCCAGCGCCTGCCGCGCGGTCGGTCACCAGCTTCTCTTTGCCCGCTTCTCCGAGGGACAGCAGTAGGAATGGGGACCAGGCAGGACCTTGGCCCTGACACGCTGCTCACTGAGAGCGTGGCCGCATTTCTTCTGGGACAGCCAGCGACTGGAGCCCCACTTGCTGGGACTTGTGCTTGGCTGGGGTCTGCAGACGCCCGGCGGTGACGAGAACCAGCGAGCCTGACTCTGTCTGCATCCTCTGTTACTGGGACCTGGTCGGTCTCCTCTCGGCTCTCACTTGAGAGGGAGTGTCCGTCCAGGAGCTGCCGACCGATGTGCTTGATTACCGCAGAGTTTACGCGATGCTAGCCCCCTTCCAGCCGGGGGGACGTCCCGCCCCACGTCAAGTCGGCTGAGGCCGCGGCGGATGGGGCCTGCAGCCTCTCCGGGAGACGGCCCGGAGCCAGGAAGACGCAGCGCTCCGCGCCAGCACCGCGGGGGCGAAGGGTCCTTCAAGCTGCCCCCGCCCGGCTGTGCCCGGGGGTGCCAGGGCCGGGCAGCCCGAACGCCGGGTTCCGGACCCTTTCCGGGACTCAGCTTGGTCGCCTCCGCCAGGCTCGGCCCGGCCGCGGGGCGCTCGGCGGTCTGCTGGGCCCGAGACGCTGCGCCGGGCGCCCCCTGCTGGCCGCGGGAGGCGCGGGCGTCCGTCCTGCCGCGCTGCAGACTCGCGCCGGCGCCACCGGAGACCCAGCGGGCAGGCGCTGGGCAGGCGGGTGATGTGGGGCAGCTCCTGGGGCTGAGGAAGAGGGCGGTACTGAAGACGCGGGGCGCGCTCCCCCCAGGTCCAGTGACAGGGAGGGCAGTGGGCTCGCAAGCGCGCAAGATGTGACCCGCTGTTTCCACGTGGTTACTGTCAAGACGCACTTCACATCTTAGGTACAGGTGAAGTTTCCCTTCGTCCGTCTCCCTCCTCTGGGCAGCCGCTGGCACTCTGGCCCTTCAGTGCCACGGGAGCGCTCTCCCCGAGCTGTCCTCTCAGACCAAAGAGAGCCATTTTTTCACAAAATTAACAAGATCGAGAAGAAAAAAATTAGTCTATTATGAATTCTACATTAGAACAGACATTCCATGTGAAATGTTCCCTAAATGTTTCTTACGTGCTGTTTTCCTGTTTCGTCCTTAACACACAGTATCCAACACCACAACTTGAAGGAGGGAAGCTTTATTTTATCTAACGGTTTGCAGAGGCTGCAGTTCACAGACAGTGGCTGCAAGGAAGGGCAGTTCGGCAGGGGGCATGGAGTGGGGTGTGGGCATGGCAGCAGGAAGCAGAGAGAAAGATGAAAGGAGGCAGGAGGGAGACCGCACCTTCCAGAGCATGGGTTCTGCGACCCGCCTGCACCCAGCAGGCTTCACCTCCCAGCATCAAAGGACTGATCCATTTAGGAGGGCACACAAATGTCTGACACCACAAACACGGGTGTGGCTGCCATGCGCCTCCCACTGCTGACAAGAGCACACTCCAATCCATCTCAGAGGCAAATGTGTCTGTGGTAGGACCACTTGTGGCTCTTCACGACACCCACCAGCGGAGAAAAGACTCTGTGCAATGTATTCATTAGAACAGTGTTCTGGCTTGATTCTGCTGTGCACCACCGAGCTGTCACCTGAAGTCTTGTTTCCAGTCTCTACAGCTGCTCTCCACCCAGAGGGCACCAGTCAGAAGGGAAATGTCTCAAGGTCAGACAGCTGTCATGGACTCCCAAGGGACTCCTGAACACATCCGCCCCCAGCTGCAGAGTGCGCAACACGACCTTGGCTTCGGGGGAAGCTTTTTCTGTCTTCCGTTACCCTGCCTCCTTCTCCTCCTCCTGTTCCTCCTCCTCCTCCTCTTCCTCCTCCTTCTCTTCCTTTTCTTCTTCTTCCTTCTTTTATTTTATTTTTGCCTTCTTGGTATTTTGTTGAACAGTATTAGGTATGTTCTTTTCGCAGATAGGCAATAGTACGTATATATTGGTATTTAGTAGTTGTATTGGTTTCCTGCTCTAAGCAGTTTTGTCATCAATTGTCATACCAATGATAGCTCCTTAAAGATGTTTAATTTTCCTGGGAAGTCAGTTCACTGTTTGATGTAGTTCTTTTCCTTTTTTCTCGTCTCTTGGTTATACTCCTTTGTTTATCATGTTTCTTCTGGTTTCCTTCACATACCATCTACCTCTTTTTTCCTTCTCTTTATACTTTCCTTCTCTACATTTTCTTTTGTTTACTTTAAATTTCTTTTGATCCTCTCAAAATATAATGCTAGGGTCAGTCTGAAACTGTTATTGTTTTATTTTCACTAGCCAACATTATTATACTTGTCTTTTGTTTTTGTTATTGTTATTTCGAGGCAGGCTCTTGCTTTTGGAGTTCAGGCTGGCCCTGGGCTCACAGCTTTGAACTCACAGCAATCCTCCTGCTTCTTTCAAGTGCTGGGATTACAGGCGTGAGCTGTCATGCCCAGCACTGTATATGTGGTATGTGGCATGTGATTGCTGGTGGGTGTGAGTCTCCACACCTGTTATTGTCGTATGTGATTGCTGGGGATCAAACCCAGGCCCTTGCAATTGCAAGGCAAGTGCTGGAACCGCTGAGCTAAATCTTCGGCCCATACTTGTCCTTTTTTACCTCCCTTGGAATGTCAAGGTGTAGAAATCTTTCTGAACCATATTCCAATTAACTGATATTAGTGGTTAGCGTTGCTATATTTTCTTCTCTACATTTACTGTTTCTGTTCATTAACATAACATCTCCTAATTCTTCTATATTAGTGTGGCTGTTCAAATATTTTAAATTTTATACAGATTTCCTGGATACAATAAAAAGGTTGAAATTCAGATCTAGTAACATGAGAAGGTTTCATTTCCTGGATGAAACCCTGAGACCTGCTGAGATGTTAGTTAGATCAAGCCCTGCTACACTTTTAAATTTTTTTAAAAATTGAAATCTTTATTGATACCTTGCGTATATGCATCATGATTGCACTCAACAATGGGAATATGTAACAGTATATGATACAACTTAATTCTCATTTTTTCCCATACCCTACCCTCCCAATCACCCCTACCCCCTATATACATAAACTTTGTTTACTTTCTTTTTTGTTATAATGTCATTGTGTTTCCTGCTTTACTCCATTTTGCTTTGAGTATTTTCTATTTCACAATATATAATATACATTCTAGAACTCATTTACATCTTTATTTTCTCATACAAGAGAAAAGATATGATATTTACCCTCTGTGACCTATTTATTTCACTGATGAGGATGTCCTCAAGGTACGTCGATCTAAGTATCAATGATTCAAACTCATTATTTTTTATGACAAAGTAATACTCCATTCTGTAGGACCACAACTTTTTATTCAGTCTGAAGTTGATGGACATTTGGTTGTTTCCAAGATTTAGCAGTCACATACTGAGCTGCTACATACATGAGTGCACATATGTCACTATGATATGAATCTTTTAATTCTTTTGTATATATACCTAACTGAGGAATAGCAGGATCAAATGGCACCTCCAATCCTAGTTTTTTGAGGAATCTCCAAACTGATCTCCACAGGGGTTGTACTAGTGTACATTCCCACCAACAGTGGAGAAGGATTCCTTCCTCTCTGCAGCCTCACCAACATTTGTTGTGGGCTAATTCTGAGGTAGCAGCCATTCTTTGTGGAGTGAGACAAAATCTTAATGTTGTTTTCATTTGCATCTCTTAAATGACTAGTGATGTTGAACATTTCTTCACATGCTTCTTAGCTGCTTTTATTTCTTCTTCCGAAAAGTGTCTATTTCAGATGCCCACTTTTGAATTGGGTCTTTAAATGTGGGTGGACTGATTTTTTTAAAGCCCTTTATATATCCTAGATAGTAATCCTTTGTCTGAGAAATGACTGGTAAAGATTCTTTCCCATGTTGTTGATTACCTTTTCATTTTGCTGGTGGTTTCTTTTGCTGTGCAGAAACCTCTCAAAAGGATGAGATTCCATTTATTGATTTCCTGTACTAGTTCTTGTGCTATAAAGGATTTGTTCATGAAATCTTTCCCTAAACTAATGTCTTCAAGTGTTTTTCCTAACCTGTTTTGTAGCAGGTTTAGTGTGTTTGTTTTAATATTTAGGTATGTAATCCACTTTGATTATATTTTAGTACACGGTGAGAGAGCTAGGTCTAGCTTTCGCCTTTGGCAGTTAAAGTCCAGTTTTTCCAACACCATTTGTTAAAGAGGCTGTCCTTCCTCCACTGAGGGTTTTTGGCTCCTTTGTCAAAAATGAGATAGCTTAGTGTGTCTGGAGTTGTTTCTGGATCTTCTAATCTACTCCACTGGTCCTCGGGTCTGTTGCTTTGCCAGTACCAGGCAGCTGTTTTTTTTTTTTTTTTAATCACAGTGGCTTTGTAGTATAGTTTCAAGTTGGGGATTGTAATACCCACCCCGTCATGTCCTTATTGCTTAGAATGCTTTTGCTGTTCTAGGTCTTTTGTGATTCCAGATGAATTTTTGAAGTATTTTCTCTAGATCTGTGAAATATGCCATTGGGATTTCAATTGGGATTGCATTGATTCTGTATAACAGTTGTGGGAGTATAGCCATTTTGATGATATTGATTCTTTCAACCTAGGAAACAGGGAATGTTTTTCCATTTTCTGGTATCTTCTTCTATCTCCTTTTTCAGAGTGCTGCAGTTTTCAGAGTAGAAGTCTTTCACTTCCTTTTTTAGATTGATTTCTAGATATTTCATGTTTTGGATGCTACTGTGAAGAGTACTGGTTCCCCAATTTCTCACTCAGTGAATCTGCTGTTTGTGTATATAAAAAGTAATGATTTTTGAGCATTATCCTTGTATCCAGCTACACTAGTAAATTTGGCAATTAGGTCTAGAGGTCTCTTGGTTGAGTTTTTAGGATCCTCTAGATAGAGTATCATGTCATCAGCAAATAATGACAGTTTAACTTCTCCATTTCCTATCTTTATTCCTTGTATTTCTTTGTCTTGCCTAATTGCTGTGGCTAATGTTCCCAGCATACTACTGAACAGGAGTGATGAAAGTGGACATCCTTGTCTTGTACCAGATCTTAGTGGGAAAGGTTTCAGTTTTTGACCATTTAGGGTGATTCTGGCTGTTGCTTTCTCATAAATAGCTTGTATTAGTTGGACATACAGACCACCTATTCCAATTTTCTGCAGGCTTTTGATCATAAATGGGTGTTGGATTTTGTCAAATGCTTTTTCAGCATCTATTGAGATGACCATATGGTTTTTTTCCTTGAGTCTGTTAATGTAGTGTGTTACATATATTGATTTACGCAGGTTGAAACATCCCTGCTTCCCTGGGATAAATCCAACTTGGTCAGGGTGTATGATCTTCTTGATGACTCTCTCTGTTCTGTTTGCCAGTATCTTGTTGAAGATTTTTGCATCAGTGTTCATTAGGGAGATTGACCTGTAATTCTCTTTTTCGGTTGGGTCTGTCTCTGCTTTTAGAATCAAGGTAATGGTTGCTTCTAGAACTGAATTTGGGAGTGCTGCTTCCCTCTGAATTTCACTGAAGAGTTTGCGGAGTAGTGGTGTTAACTACCACTACTCTTCTCTAAAAGTTTTCTAGAATTCAGCAGTGAAGCCATTAGGCCCAGGACTTTTTTTGTCGTTAGGATTTTTATTACGTTTTCAGTTTCACAGATTGATATTGGGGTGTTTAACATTTTTATATCCTCTTCATTCAATTTTGGAAGTTCATACATATCTAGGAATTCATCCATTTATTTTACATTTTCCATTTTATTGGAGTACAAATTTTCAAAGTATTTGTTTATTATTCTCTGTATTTCCACTGGGTCAGTGGTAATTTCACCTTTTTCATTTTGAATAGTATAGATTTGAACCTTTTCTTTTCTTTGTTTGAGGACATTGGCTAGGGGTCTGTCAATTTTTTTTATCCTTTCAAAGAGCCAACTCTTCAATTTTTTGATTTCTGTATCCTTCTCTTAGTCTCCATTGTGTTAATTCCTGCTCTGATCCTTATGATTTTCTCCCTAGTATGAGCTGTCGGTTTGCCTTGCTCCTCTTTTTCTAATAGCTTAAGGTTCAGCATTAGATTGCTAATTTGAGCTTGCTCTGTTTTCCTGATACAGATATTCACTGCTATGAACTTCCCTCATATATCCCATAAATTTCTGTACGTTGTACTGGGATTATCATTCAATTGTAGAAATTATTTAATTTCATATTTAATTTCTTCTGTGACCCATCAGTTAGTCAGTAGAGTATTGTTCAATTTCCATGACTTTGAGAAGGTCTTGGGATTTTTTTTTTTTTTTTTGGTCTTCATCTCAAGTTTCAAGGCATTATGATCTCAGAGTATAGAGGGGACAACTTAAATTCCTTTGCATTTACTTAAACCTGTTCTATGAACTAGCACGTGGTCTGTTTTGGAGAATGATCCATGAGCAGCTGAGAAGAATATAAATTCTTGCTTAGTGGGGTGAAATACTCTGTAGGCATCTTTTAAGTCCATTTGTTGAAGAGTTTGGTTTAACTGAAGCACCACCTTATTAATTTTCTGTCCAGTCAATCTGTCTTTTGGGACAGTGAGGTATTGAAGTCCCCTACTATTATTATATTGGTGCTGGTCTGGCTTTTCATGTCCATTAATGTTTGGTTTATGTAGCTGAATGCACTAGAATTTGGGGCATAAATATTTAAGACAGTTATTTCTTTCTCTTGGATAGTTCCCTGTATGAGAATATAATGACCTTTTTTGACTCTTTTTCAGTTTTGGTTTAAAATCTATTTTGTCTGCAAATAGGATAGCTCCTCCTGCTTGGTGGCAGTTTCCTGTTGCATGGAGAATTGTTTTCCATCCCTTTACTTTTAGTCTGTGGCTTTCTCTGTGGATTAGGTGTGTTACTTGTATGTAGCTGATTGTAGGATCTTGCTTTTTGATCCATTCTTCCAGTTTGTGTCTCTTAATTCGTGCATGAGACCATTGACATTAATGGTTATGACTAATATGGCTAGACTTAGAGCTGTCATGTTTTCCTGTTCTAAGCTCTTTTATTCTTTGTTTTTCTTCTTTTCCCATCAGTTTCTTGTTTGGTTCAATGGGATGACATTTTTGGGTGTCACTGGTTTGTAATTTTCATATTTTTTTCCACCAAGATATTCCTTAGGATATTTTGTAGTGCCAGTTTTGAATGCATGAAGTTTTAAAGATGATCTTTGTCATGAAAGTATTTTATTTCCCCCTCAATTTTCAGAGATAACTTTGAAGGGTTAATCAGTCTGGGTTGAAAGTTGTTGTCCTTCCAAACCTTCCAAAGTTTGAAACACCTCACTCCAGGCTCTTCTTGCCCTGAGTGTTTGGGTTGAAAAGTCTGCTGTGATCTTGATGGGCTTCCCTTTGTAGGTGATTTTCTTCCTCTCTAGCTGCTTTCAGTATTTCATTCTTTATTTTCATACCTGGAACTTTTCTGATTATAGGCCTAGGTGTAGATTTTTGTATATTCTGGCCCTGTGGAGTTCTGTGTGCTTCGTGAATCTGTATGTCCAATTCTCTTTCTTTATCTGTGATGTTTTCTGCTATTATCTGTGTGAACAATTTTTTTTAATGTCTTCTGTACTGTCTCCTGCTCCCTCCGTGACTCCAAACAGCCTTATGTTATTCTTCTTTGAATCATCTAGGAGCTGTCGAATAGATTTCTCATGGTCTTTTGCCATTTTCCATAAATTATGTGTTTTCTGTTCATTGGCTGCGATCGTGTCCTCTAAATCTGAGATTCGGTCTTCTGCAGTGTTTATTCTACTGCATAAACTTTCCTTTTCTTTTTTGATTGCCTGGGCTTCCATTTGTAGCTGTTTAAGTATTCCACTGCTTTTGCTATCTCAGATTCTATCATATCCTTGATTTCCTCTTTAGCTTTGTCAATCATGACATTAACTATGTACAGTATCTCTGTTTTCATCTCCAAAATTAGTTCTGATTTCCATTGTACTAGATCTTCTTTAGTTACCACCTCAGAGAGTCCTGGTGGTTGAGTTTCAGACATTTCCATTTCCCTTCCCTCCATATTACCTTGGGATCTGAGATTACCTCTGGATCTGCGATTTTTAATGTTTCCTCATTTCTGAGCTTTTTGTCGCTGCTGTTGTATTTGGCTTTATAGCTGCCTTGCTGTCTGGTGATGTTTTGTTGCAAGTCTCTTTCTACATAATATGAAGGTTCCTTAAGATATCAGTGTATCTTGGGTCTGTAATGGTTTCTAAACAACTCTAATTCTGGCTAACCGTGTAAGGCACTTAAACAAAACAGATGGATTACCTTAGCTGAAAAGCACTAAGCACTGACAGTATCAAACATAACCCAAGAAATGGTAAACTGACAGTTGCTACTCTGACTCCTCCCACCTCATAAGCCAGAACTATGATCATATGCCCCAAGTTAAAATTAACCATGAATATATTTACACCAATCAGGCATCTCCTTGTGGAGGTGAAAATGTTACCATGGAGTTAGGTGGCAGAGAGATAGGCGAGGGAGAGATTAGCCATAAGATTAAAGGATGCAATGAAATAGTGAAGTGAGAAATAGCAGAGTGGACAAAGTACAGAAAAAAGGGAAAGATGAAGAAAAAGTGGAGACAAAAAGGGAGGGAGGTAAGAGAAAGGCAGCAACAAGAATAGCAAAAACACAAAACTAAATAAAACAAACAAGCAGAAATAAAAACAGAGTAGGAGAAGGTTGAATCCACTAACAACCAGCTGTTGGAGGTGAGGAATCATTGATTCATTGATTCCTGTCTGGGCTGAGACACCCAGTTTGAAGTTTATAGGTCACAGGGCAAAAGAGCTGTGAAGTTGCAGGCTTGAAAGTAGATGATGCCCTCTTCCCTGATGTGAGTCCAGTGTCCTGAAGGTGGTGCTGGACCCAGAAACTCACTGATGCAGAGGTTTGCTGGTCTCACAGCAGGGGCCGCCCCCTTCAGTGTTGGGGGGGGTCGGGGGCTGTAACCAGGGTCCCAGGTGGAGTTCCAGAGTTGGAGTGTCCCAGAGCGGGTGGACTTGGGGTTGCCGGTTCACTGTGGTGGAGACAATCTTGGTCAATCCCGCAGGAGCTCAGGGACATCTTCTCCTGGCCGTGGGCAGGGGTTCCTTTGTCCTCTCCCATGAGTCTTGTTCTAGGAGTTTAAGGCAGCTGCTGGTGGTCTCGCGTGCAGTTCAGCTCCTCGCCTTGAACCTGTGTCTCCGAGGACAGCTGTGCGCTGTCAGCAGACACTGATGCCCCAGTGCATAGTCCTGGCGGGTGGGAGGCCCCTCCCCCTCTGGGGGGAGGGTAGCAGCATGGCTACTTTGATCTCTCTTCTTTGGCCTTGATCAATATTTGCTTCTGGTCTGTTCCATCTAGATTTCTCTGCTGTCTTTCTTTTCTTCTCCCCCAAAATGCTGTTTTCTGGCTTACAACCAATTTATAGGGAGGCAGTGGTCTCCAGCTTTTACCATTCTGCCATCTTCCCAGAATTCGAAGACTTTTCTTTTATGTAGATCAAGGCTGAGGATGTATGTCTCATGTGGTAGTTACACTTTTTTGAGTCTACTGTTTTTAGACAGTATTGAAACTTATTCTTTTACTAAGATTCAATCTCCTTATTGTAATTTTCATTTCCAATTAACAAGAACATTCATGTATTGTATTCATGAGTTTTTACTACCTTATTATTAAGTATTAATGAATTAACCATGTATAAAAAAATTAAATGTGTTTATACAGCAGCTTTTCAGGTAACTGTTACATTGAAGACATTGAAAGGATGTCTATAACGTGCTCTACATCAGTGTTCACATCTAGTGGGAAACAAAGGGAAAGTATGGAAAGGAAACTGGTCTGGTTTTCATGAAAACAAGAAGACATAAAAATAACTGTTTCCTAGATATAAAGTGCTGGTAATTCTCATTCAATGGAACTGTCAATAATTCTCTGAATATTTGATATTTTATTCAATACTGTTATTCAGAGTTAACTTTCATAAAATCAGATCAGTATATCCAACAAGAAAGAAGTGAGACAAGCCCCACCCATATTAGTAACATTAAAAAGAAAAAAAATCATTCTGACATTTGAAATTCAAAGGATTACTAGAAGTAATTTGAATTCTTTTCTAAAATCTAGAGAATATGGGAACCATGATAAATTATTAGACACATATGGCTTATAAATTTGGGCCAACAGGGTACAAATCTCTACCAGACTAATGGAAATCAATACAACTGATGCAGTAATCTGAGCTCTACTAACTA
>PVIR01010297.1:0-50525 GCA_004026965.1 Petromus typicus
CTCCGTCACTGACTTCGTCTTACTGGTCAGTGCGCCGTGTCAGCCTGTTAGGACTCTGCTTCGGTGCTCTTTTTCCAGCTCTCGAATTTTATTCTTTTCCCTTCATGTCTTCCCTACCTCCTTCCTTTCTTAATTAAAAGTATCTGTGTCGCAGACCATACTTTCTAATCTTCAGTGCTTTTTAAACTTTGTTAAAGTTTGAAATATTGCCTAGGAAATAGCAGTGTCCCAAATAAAACATTTTAAAAGGTATACTATATAAAAGATAAAAGAACATTTGGGTGCATATTTGAATTTGACTTCCATTGTATGTCATATATCACGTATAACAACACCTGGTAAGCAAGCTTTTGGGGAAGAGCAATGGTGTAGATAGAATACAGAGCCTAGAATGTACTAAACACATGCTTTGTCATTAAGCTACATCCCCAGCCCAGTGGTCAATTTTTAGTTCAATAGGTACCAATAAACTTGATTTTTATCATGTGTAGAACATACTGTTTGTTTTGGTAGAAAAACAAGGGGCCCTCAGTATTGAGAATTAAAAGTCTAATAATGAATTATTCTTATCCTTGAAAATAGTTCTTCCAAAATGAGGCTGGAGAAACAAGAAGAGATAAAGCTTGTTCTGTTTGCTGAGCAGACGAATACTAGTTGACTGGGTAGAAAATTTCAGCACTAGAGCTGTCAAGCTTTTAAGCCTGGTCTCCACTATAGTGTGGCTCTTTGATTGCTTTTACTCAGCTGACACACATTAGTGTGATAACACCGTTGAAAGAAGGAGATTCAAATAGGTTAGAATTTCCTTGTGTTTTGCCCTGTAGCACATGCAGACCATGGTTCCTTGAGTGTTATTTTAATACGCTTCCTCACTTAAAGGGTCACACCGTTGCAGATGGTTATTTAAGCAGATAGTTATAAGTTATGCTTGTATGAGAAGGGTTGTAACTTGAAAAGTATATGGGTACTTCCATAATTGAAAGAATAATGTAGCGCAGGAGACTAGGATCCTGTCCTTGATTCGCTGGAGTTAGCAATACGGTTTTAGTTATTTACTTTGACCTTTTTGAACCCTAAAATCTTTATTTTGGCTTCTCAAAATCAGAGTAGTTCATTGTAATTTAGGTTGACCTTGAATTCACTATTTTAAATAGCCGAGGCTGGCCTCCTGCCTTGGCCTTCTGAGGGCTAGGTGTTCCATCGCACCTGGGTGGGAGTAGCTGTCTTGTACATTTCTCCTAGTACTGAAATTCCTTGATTTTTTTTTTTTTTTTAATTCCTTGATTTTTTAAAGAGTACTCTGTAAAATAGTTTGTGTGTAATCTGAGATAACTGTTTTGTGCTTATAGTTGAAATTAAAGTTAGGAAAACTGATGCTGTATATTTTTGTTTTTCTTAATTTTGAAAGTTTTATTTTTACAGTAGTAACTTATTCTGAGATAGTATTGAAATTCTTCCTTTGCATTGAGTTACATCCTCAGCCCTTTAATTTTTTTTTTTCGTTTTAAAGATTAGAGAGAGGGTGTCCCTAAGTCTCAAAGTTGTCCAAGATGTGTTTGAACTTGTGTTCCATTTCAACCTCCTAGGTTTGGGATGTACATATGGACCATCGTGTCTGGCTGGTATTAAGTTCTTAATTCTTTTGAATTTCGTGTGTATCTTTCATATTTTAGGAATGTTTTAGGTTTGGGTCTGTATTCATGTTAATATTGGAAGTATGCAAAATAAGAATACCATTAGGAATACCTGGAAAGTTATCATTGCTGAGGATTTAGCTCAAGTGGTACTGTGCCTACCATGGAAGCATAAGGGCCCGATTTCGATCCTCAGTACCATTAAAAAAAAAAAAAGAATGAAAGTTACCATTAAAAAAAAAGACTTTAGAATAGATTTAAACGTTGATAGGCCTTAGGTTCTTGTCTGTATTTATTTTTTATTGAATCGGCCAATATCTTTCATGACTTTCTATCTGGTCACAATTGTTTTCAGAGACTTGTTTACTGTTTTGGTTGTGCTAAATAACTGGGTGCAGGTTGTACCATTAGATTGTCGTACATAAGAACTTGGACTATTTTTGGCCCACTGAACTATGATGTAGGGTATATTAGGCAAGGGAAGTGTTCTACACAGAGCTATGCCCCTAACCCTAAGACTGAAGCATTTATTAGTGGTTTAAGGAAGAGGCAAGTACAAGAATTTAGAGCTTGTCCATTTCCAGAGGAATGCATGATTATTTTGATATTCTTAGACTGAGCCAACTGTAAAGATTACTGTATTTCAGAGTAGTAAGCCTAAAATAATATTTAGAATTTTGCTGCTTCTTTTCCATGCTTAGTATGTTGGTAGGGTTGATATTGGGAAAATAGAGTGCTGTGTAAATCAGGGGTCTTTGGATAGTTTTGTACTCTTGAGCCAGTGGTGTGAAAACAGTAAAGAGGAAAATTGGATTAGGGAAGAGGGGATGGGATTTATGTACTGGTTGAATCAGCAGGCATTGGTCAGACATTGGAAAAAACCGTGGCCAGTAGAAGACTTTGGTTTGAATTTGAGCTCAGACCATACTCAAGTTCATTTACATAATTTAAAAATCTTTGAAAGAAGCCCTTCCTCCTGGACCTTTTTTAATAAAATCTCACAAAGACCTAGGTGTAGTAGAGCACACCTGTAATTCCAGATATTGGAGTCTGAGGCAGGAGGATCACAAGCATTAAGGCCAGCCTGAGCTACAGAGCAGTCTTGTCTCAACAAACAAGCAATAACAAAAATTATTTATGAATTAGATCCCATTGCTGCCCCCCCAAAAAGTGGTCTTTCTGCACAGAAACTTCAATGAACCAGTTTGAAAAAAGACATGCTTTTGAGTTTAATTTTTTCTTTTAGATTCTTGGTATACCTCATCTTATTTTTCATAGATGGCAATGGTCTAGAATTGATAACATTTCATATGTCTTTGGCTCTTAAATAATTTAAGACACTGTGTTCTCTATGCTATCAACCTTATTTCATTTTCTTTATGCTTTTCTCTCTTAGGTTTTTCGTTGGAATATACGTTGCACATTTATGGCGATTCTGAGCGTGAGGGCAGACTTCTGCCAGGCTCAGCACAGCATTTTCGCTGACAAGTGAGCTTGGGGGTTCTATGTGCCATAATTAACATTGCCTTGAAGACTCTGGACACCGAGACTGGCCTCAGAAATAGTTGGCTTTTTTTTTTTTTAATTGCAAGCATTTTCTTTTAATGACTCCAGTAAAATTAAGCATCAAGTAAACAAAAGTGGAAAACGACCTACACTTTTAACTCGTCTCACTAGTGCCTAAATGTAGTAAAGGCTGCTTAAGTTTTGTATGTAGTGGAGTTTTTTGGAGTCCGAAGGTATCCATCTGCAGACCTTGAGGCCCAGTTTGAATTTGGATTCAAGTGGATTCTAAATACTTCTGCTTATCTTGAAGAGAAGCCTCATAAGGAAAAACAAGTTGAATAGATAAAATACTGATTGATATTAGGCATTTTAGTGGTCTTTTTAATGTTTTCTGCTGTGAAACATTTTAAGATTTATTGATTTTTTTTTTTCATTTTCCCCATCACACACTCACACGCACACTCACACTTTTTATTTGCCATAATGAACCGTCCAGCCCCTGTGGAGATCTCCTATGAGAACATGCGTTTTCTGATAACTCACAACCCTACGAATGCTACTCTCAACAAGTTCACCGAGGTAAGGTTGTGATTAATCTTTTGGGCACTGATTTATATGTAAAAATCCATTGCACAATAGCATTGTTAAAAAAAAATTCCCAGGGCCGGGGACTTAGCTCAGTGGTTCCGGGGCCTGTCTTGGAAGCACAAGGGCCTGGGTTCGATCCTCGGTAACCACATACAATACTGGGCATGGAGACTCATGCCCAGCAGCAATCAAGACCACATACCACAGTGCCGGGCATGGTGGCTCACGCCTATAATTCCAGCACTCGGGAGGCAGAGGCAGGAGGATTGTGCTTGGGAGGCTGAGGCAGGATGATCGGCATGAGTTTGAGGCCAACCTGAGCTGCATAGCGAGACCCTGTTTCAAAACAACCAAAAAACCAACAATACCACAAATCCCTGTAATTAGAAGGCTGAGGCAAAGTACTTGTGATAAAGTACTTGCTTTTCTTTAAGCACAGGGTCATGTGTTCAATCCCTAGCATATATATCCCCCCCATCCCTGTAATTGCAATATGGTTGGCTAGTTCACCAATCTGGGGTAAATTTGGTTGAGTTAATAACAGTGAATTTTTGAAACTTTTTTTTTTTTTTGAAACAACATTTATGGAATTTGGGAATATTATAGAAATTATCTAGTACTAGTGATTTTTCCATGTCCTCTTTCTATTTTTTATGGCTTTTTGTCATTCTTTCAGTATTAAAAATAACATTTAATAAGTTCAGCGTGTATTCAGCATTGCAGTAAGCAGTGTTTGTGTTTAAGGTCACAGATACAGGTACTGTAACTATTGCACATGACAAAATGAGGATCAGAGCCTATTAGTGGTTTACCTAATGGCAGATTGTGCACAGTAGAACTGACACTCAACCCAGGCCTCTCATGATAAAGGTTACCTCAAAAGTTCTACAAGTCACCCCAGAACTACTTAGTCGTCCTATGTAAGGGTCTAGAAACTTGGGGAAGCCATACATACTCCCAAGTTATAGGTATATCACATCGGATCCTTAATTTTTTCTCCCCCTGTTGGTTGTGGAGAAACTCGTTCATTCAGCAGACATTTGAATATAAACTTTTAAATCATTTCCAGGTTTTTCAGTCTAAATGTGATTGTTGTTGATTTCTGAAGTAGACATAGAGAGCAGCATGGTCTCTTAGGGACCCTCATTTTACAGGGAGGTAGGGTGGGAGGCACATGTATAAAGCTGAGGCCCAAAGAGGCTGTAATGTAGTCACAACCTTTCAATGAACTACAACTGGGAAGTTCAGTTTGTTTGTTTGTTTGTTTGTTTGAGACAGGATCTCACGTTTGTAGTTCAGGCTGGCACTGAGCTCACTACGTATCCCAGGCGAGCCTGGAACCCAGAGCAATCCTTATGCCTCTGCCTCCCACATGCTGGAATTACAGGCATGAGCCGCCATGCCTGGCATTGTGGTATGTGGCACTGATTGCTGGTGGGCATGAGTCACCACTTCTGGCATTGTTGTATGTGGTCATGGGGGATAGAACTCATGCCCTTGCCCTTGCAAGGCAGGCGCCTGAACCACTGAGCTAAATCCCTGGCCCTGGGAAATTCAGTTTAATGTGATTGTTTTTTTGTTTTTGTTTTTGTTTTGAGTCAAGGTCTCCTCTATAAGTTGAGGCCCGCCTTGAACTCACTAGCCAGGATAGCCTCAAATTCACAGCAATCTTCCTGCTTCTGCCTCCTGAGTGCTGGGATTGTAGGCATGAGCCACACCTGGCATTGTGGTATGTGGTACCGGGGATTGAACGTGGGACCTTGTGCTTCCAGGGAAACACCAGAATCACTGAGATAAACCCCTGGTCCCTTAGTACTTTATTCATAGCTGTCATGGTATTCACTGTATGGATATGTCTTGCTTCCTATAACCATGTCCTTGTTTCTGGATCATAGTACTATTTTCATCTTTTTACCATTCCACACAGTCAGAGGTGAACATGCTGCTACTTAAATCTAGTATACATTTTAATTATTTCCTGTGTATACATGCCCAGAAGAAGAATTTTGAAGTCAAAGTATGTGTAAACTTTTAAAGTTCTTGTGCTACCAATGGCCCTTTAGAAAAATGAGCTTTAAGTCAAGTGTACCTGTAAGCCCTGTACTTTAAAGGCTGAGGCAGGAGGATTGCTTCGGGTTCAAGGCCAGCCTGAATTCACACAGTGATGCTTATCTTAAACCTCCCCCCAAAAGAAAAGTAAAATGAGCTTTATTTACCTTCTGTTCAGTGATTAAGTCCCATTACTACAATGAGAAGATTTTTTACTTTTTTTTTTGAGACAGGGTCTTGCTTTGTAGTTCAGGCTGGCCCTGAGCTCAGCCGCAAACTCGCATCACAGCAGTCCTCCTGCTTCTGCCTTCCGAGTGCTGGGATTACAGGCGTGAGCCACCATTCCGGGCCCTGTGGTATGTGGTGCTTTTTGCTGCTGGGTGTGAGTTTCCACGCCCAGTATTGTATGTGGTTACTGGAGAACAAACCTGGGCGCTTGCGCTTCCAAAACAGGCGCCAGAACCACTGAGATAAATCCCTGGCCCTTTACTTGTTTTTTTTAAGACAAGTGTGTTGTTGAGGCTCGCCTCCAACTCACTATGTTGCTCAGCTAGGGCTGTAACACTGTGATCCTCCCTAGGGCTGGGATTACAGGCATGTGCTACTATGCCTGGCACAATGATAACAATTTTAATCTTTGTCTAAGAGTGATATCTCATATTTTCAATTTATAATGGTACCTCTCTGAAACTTTGCAGGTTCTACAATTAAGTTTCCTTTTAATTGTTTCTCTTTAAAGGAACTCAAGAAGTATGGAGTGACAACTTTGGTCCGAGTTTGTGATGCTACATATGATAAAGCTCCAGTTGAAAAAGAAGGAATCCACGTTCTAGTGAGTGTGTAGTATTTCAATTTTCATTACAAATAAGTTATACCTTTCAAAGATATTTATTAAACTTTACACTCAATAATTTTGCTTTTTTTAAAAAAAACTTATGATAGAAGATAAAGTATTGGTAATGATCTTTTAAAATTCCTTTGGTTTAGTGCATAGCATCTCAAGAAAGTGAAAAATTAACTTCGGAAATTAATTCAGCTTTTTTTCCTAGGCTACAGTTTAAATATACCCAAAAATAATTTCCATAAGCTTTTGGGGGTGGGGGGTGATGTGAGTGGTGCTGGCGTTGAGCCCAGGACCTCTGTGCTGAGCAGCATCCCTAGACCTCTTCATTTTTTGAGAAAAGATTTCATTAATTTGCCCAGGATGGGTTTGAACTTGTGATGCTTCTGCCTCCAGCCTCCCAGGTTGCTGGATCACAGGGATAGCAAAATACTTGGCAGTACCCAGACATTCTTTGTCACCAGCCTTCTAAGTGCTGGGATTGCAGGTGTGTGCCACCATGCTTGTTTCTGCAGAGGTTTTTGAGACTAGGTTTCTTTTACAACTCAATTTGAACACAAAGTTATTTGAATTGTTTCGAATTCATCTTTATTACCTTATTCTCTTGTTTCATTAGAGAAAACAGAAAGGCCAGGGATTTAGCTCAGTGATTCTGGCACCTGTCTTGCAAGCACAGGGTCCCAAGTTGGAACCCTGGTAACCATATACAATAGCACTGGGTGTGGTGGTTCATACTTGTAATCCCAGCACTCGGGAGGCAGAGGTAGGAGGATTTCTGTGAGTTCAAGGCCAGCCTGGACTACAAAGTGAGACCTTATCTCACAAAGCAAAAACAACAACCAAAAAGAGAAAACAGGAGCTTGAGATTATTTAAAATTTTTAATTTTCTTCCTTAAAGAGTTGTTTAAATCATAGGATTGGCATTTAGGACCATTGAAGGAAATTACCTTATAGTCCTAGGTGTCATAAAGCTATTTGATTTGATTGTAGAAAAGTAGTGCATTAGGAAAAGAACTGTATATCTTGTGCACTTCAGGTAGGGAGAAAGTAAAAGGAAGGTATTAGTTGAAGGTCATGTTCCTGTTTTTTACTGAAAGGTGGTTAGTTCTACAGACTATTACACTGGTGGGTGGTTGGGAAGATAGTTTATGTGAGCAGTAATTTGTAATGCACTATTTGTAATGTACCCATTTCATGTTTGATTCATCTGTTTTGGTAAACACAACAAATAACTGAACTTTTCCCTTTTTTTAGGGTTTGTTTTTTTTTTTTGGAGACAGGGTCTCACTTTGTAGTTCAGGCTGCCTTGAACTCTCTGTGTAGCCCAGGCCAGCCTTGAACTCACAGAAATACTCCTACCTCTGCCTCCTGAATTCTGGGATTACAGGTGTGAGCTACCATGCCCAGCATTGTGATGTGTAGTACCAAGGATTGAATTTGGGACCCTGCACTTGCCAGGCAGGTGCTGGAACCACTGAACTAAATCCCTGGCCCCTGCCAAATTTTGTATGACATGATAATAGTATGCTTACATTCCTATTTATAAATGATTCAGGGGCTGGAAATCACTGGGAGTAAGTGTGAAAGTAAAAGGCAGTGCTGTGGTTTCCGTTTTTTTTAAATTTAAAATTAGAAATTAAACTGAACACAAGTTCATTTTCATGAATTGTGTGTATGGTTTACAGTGGGTAGATGAGAAATTAGCTTGTTTTGATAAATGACAGGGTGAAAGAATGACTTTGGATTGACCATAGTCTCTTTGAATCAGTAATGTTGGTAAACACATGTGTGAAGTAGAAGTGATCTAAAGAACCTGAACTAGTTTGTGCACGATAATGATAGGTCTGGGATTTATTCCAGGCCTTTAAATTTAGCTTTTTGTTTTCTTTTAAATAGTTGTGATCAGATGAATTAAAGGTCTAACTTAAGCTTGAGGAAAAAAATAAAGGGCATTTAGTGTTAAGTGTGGAATTCCTTTTCCCACATGGAACTTTAAGATGGAGTTAATTTATGTTTGTCTGGTAAAGAGGGTTTGGAACACAAGAGAATATCCCCTCAAATAAGATCTTTTCAGTCTTTTGATTGGTCTGTCAAATCAAAGACACATTGGAGCCACGTGTGGTGCCATATATAATCCCAGCACTCAGGAGATGGGCAGGGGAAGCACTATGAGTTTAAGGCCAGCTTAGGCTACATAGTGAGTTCAAGGCCATCCTGGACCACATAGCAAGACCCTGTCTCAAAAAATCCAAAAGAAAAAATATAAAAAATACATTTGAATAATGGGGGTTTTGGCTATGTTAATTTGAAGTTCAGATATTAAATGAAATGCTTTCTTAAAAAAAAATAGAAACTTGGGCCGGGGAGTTAGCTCAGTGGTTCCGGCGCCTGTCCTGCAAGTGCAAGGACCCAGGTTCGCTCCCTGGTAACCACATACTATACTGGGTGTGGAGACTCACCCCAGCAGCAACCAGCACCACATACCACAGTGCCGGGCGTGGTGGCTCATGCCTGTAATCCCAGCACTTGGGAGGCAGAGGCAGAAGGATTGCTGTGATGTGAGTTTGAGGCTGAGCTCAGGGCCAGCCTGAACCACAAAGCGAGACTCTGTCTCAAAAAACCTAAAAAAAATAAAATAAAAGAAAATAAAAGAGGCATTTTTATATATATTGTTTCTTAACTAGGTGCTTTTTAAGGAGCATTAAAGGAGGCTCTTGACCAAGGTGCTTACAGGTTTTGCTATTTACAGTTATACTCTATAGTGACATTTATAATAACATTGACAGCCCTTTAATTATGGGGTATAGTTGACAATTCAAACATAACGTGCTGTTGTGGCTGATGGGCTACGTGAAGTGTTCTAGTGGTTCCAATAATGAGTGCAGAGTCAATTTAGTGCTCTGTTGCTTTTCTTTTTCCTTCTCTAGTATCTTAAAGTGTTTTATTCAGCCTCACTAGAGTCTTATTCAGACTCACTAGCCTTCTATTCTTTAAAAATTCTCAAGTACTGTTTCTGTTCGTGGGAGAAGATAAGTCTATAAAATGTGATTCCCATCCATTTGTGTTGATTTTTCAGGATCTCTTGCAAGGAAGATAAATTTCTGCCCCTAGAGTAAATGTACATGAAGTTCAAAGATATCCCAAATTGATGAATCTTTAAAGAAAATATACTCAGGAATCAATCATGCAATGCTGCCTTTGTTAAGTGATACATATATATATATAATTTAGGCATAGATTTAAAAATCAGCTACTTGTCTTTTTAAAAATTTAATAAGCACAAAGAGTGTATTTCTATTAAATTGACTTTTTTATACAAGGTTTTATTATGTAATTCAAGCTGACCTCCAACTCATAGTGGTCCTCTTGCCTCAGCCTCCTGGATGTTGGGGTGGTAGGTAAGGGCCACCATGCATGGCCTAGATTCCCTAGGTCTTGAAGATAGTAGTCTTTTACTAAAGAAAATACGTTACTTTGTGTCATTTGGGAGATAATCTTCAAAAGTACTTATAGAAAACCAGTGAGGCTACAGGTGGTCCTCTTTGCCAGAGTGGACATTTAAATCATATTAGCATATGTTTGTCCTCTCTTACTTGGTTTTGGCTTTAATTACAGCTTTCTGTTACATCTAATTACTACTTGGAAAATACTTGGACAAACACTAGCTCTCATGACTCCGATAGAGATTGCTGTAAAATTTAAGTACATGTAACAGATCACATTTCATTTAGACTGGCACATTTGAATTTCAATCTTGAATAATATTTCAGTAATGATCAGATTTGTGACAATAGATATATATATGATATAGTTAGTAGGCCTGCTTTGTTTATGATGTATGACTCTTCTGTGTTAGGGTATTAGTCCTGCAGAAAATACCAACTTAATGTAAGAGATTGTTTTTTTCCAGGATTGGCCATTTGATGATGGAGCTCCACCCCCTAATCAGATAGTAGATGATTGGCTTAACCTGTTAAAAACCAAATTTCGTGAAGAGCCAGGTTGCTGTGTTGCAGTGCATTGTGTTGCAGGATTGGGAAGGTAAACTGTTATCTTTTGTCTGAGTTCATTATCATACTTAAGCCCTTTGAAAATTCCACTTTGTAGAAACTTGCCTGTATTACACTAAATGATACTAAATTACTGGAAAGAGCCAAAGCTAGTGTAATGATTTTTGAAAACCACCCTCTGTATTTCATTTGATTGCCTAATTCTGATGCCATACTATATTAGTGAGTTTAAAAAATATCTCACCTTTTTTGAAAAATCAAAGGTCTAGATCACAGAAATTGGTAAGAAAATTAAAATCATCTTAGAGATTAAAGAGCCTGTGCATGATAATTTCAGATTGAGATAAATGGGAAGTTAATAGGTAGAGAACAGATAACTTGAAGTTTAAACTTTCAAATAAAGACATATGGACAGTGAAAATTGCTCTTTCTCTAAGCATTGTGAGATGACATCGCATCAGTTATCAACCACAGATTACGTGCCACTTTGTGATGTGCACTTTGACTCAGAACAGTAGTGTAAACTGCTATTGCTTCAGGATGGTGCCTTAGGTCGTTAGCTTGCTGTGTTTAAAGGTGGCACAGAATCTTCATAAGGTCAGAAATTTAGTCCTTTCCTAAAGGCTGAAGATAGGGTTATAACTCTCCTTGGGTAAATTTTATTAACAGTACCTATCCTAGTTAAGTAGTCCACAGCTGAGCTTTTAAAAATATATAATTTCGAGCTGGACGTGGTGACGCAGGCCGGTAATCTGTCTGAGCACTTGAGAGGCTGAGGCGGAAGGATTGTAGTGTGTTTGAAGCTAGCCTGGTAGGCTAAGTAATGAGTTCAGAACCAGCCTGAACTACACAGTGAGACCCTATCTCCAAAAAAAACATCGCAAAACTAATTTTCTTTGTTAAAATGTAAGAAAACATATGAAGAATTATTCCTAATTATTCTTTGGCACTCACTTAGCTCATCAAGAGGATTCAATTAAAAAATCTAGCACTTAATAAGGAAATAATAATGTTAATTTGTAATGAGAATGCTGAGACCCTGAGATAGTACGTTTGGCCATTTATTTTACTGTGATGATGGTTAAAGATAATGAAGAATTTTTGGTGACATATAATGATGAAAAAATTTTGGGTTATAGTGCAGTGATATTTTAAAGATCTCCTAAAAATAAATGTAGAAGCTTCTGTGTGACTAAAAATGATACTATCATAGGTTTTATAGAGATAATATAGATATTTTAATATATAGGGAAAACAAGAGGGCAACCTTTGCTTTTCTTGGTAGTGTTTAATATTAGGTTTTGTAAGCTTCTTTATTTTCAAAGGTTTTGGTTATTTACAAACGCATTTCTGTTTGCAGGGCACCTGTGTTGGTTGCACTTGCTTTGATTGAATGTGGAATGAAGTATGAAGATGCAGTTCAGTTTATAAGACAGTGAGTATGGAGTTTTAGTGTGGAGACACAAAATTAGCATGAAGAATGAATTATGGAAAGTACCCATTTGTTGTGTAGAATAATTTGCTCTTCTAGCTTAAAATATTGTTTGATGGAAGATACACAAAGATTAGAGTAGATTTGGGAAGTCGCTCAGTAGAAAAGCGCTTATCTAGTACACAAAAGACCCCAAGTTTGATCCCAGCGCATATGGGAGAAAAATTAGAGCAAGTGATGAGGAGATTCAGTAATACTATCTCCTAGGTTTAAAGATAGTTATTAAATTTGGACATTTTAGGGTATGTCCATTATATGGTTTGAATATCTAAGAATCTTAAAAAATGAAGTTAGGTAACATCTCATTGATTTAGTACCCCTTTTAATAGATTCCAGACTGTTTTCCAAATGCAGCTTTGCATGACCAAGAGGCAAGAAGAATGTACGGAATAGTTTGGAACTGCTAATTGACCTGTCCTGGAACAAAGTCTGGATGGTTGTGTGCAGACAAAATCTTGGCATTGGTCAGAAATAACAGCCATGCTACTTTGTTGTCTAGAATTCTTTGGCAGTTGTTCGTTTTTCCTATTACCCTTTATGGAAAAGAAAGAAAAAAGACCAAAAGAAGACATGAAATGTGTGGTGGCAGCTCTAGCATAGATAACATATTTCAGTGGCGACCTTGACCTGCTGTTTGACCCTTGGGTGTGTCTGTACAGTACTGGAGATTGTACTCAGGGTCTTCACACTGAGCTACATCACCAGGCCTTTTAAAATTTATCTTCAGATGGTGTCTTGCTATGTTGTGCAGGCTGTGCTTAAATTTATGAGCCTCCTATCTCACTCTCAAGAGTGCTGGAATCACAGTTGTGCCTCACTATGCCCCCCCCCCTTTTTTTTTAAAGATAGAATCTTTCTGTGTAGCTCAGGTTGGCCTTGAACTTTCAGTGATTTCCTTCCTCAGCCTCCCAAGTGTTCAGGTCATAGGTGTATAACACCACACCTAGCTTTTTTTTTTTGTTTTTTAAGTATCTGAAATATTTCTGAAATATTTTTTTGTTTTTTAAGTATCTGAAATATTTCCCCCAATCAGCACATGTCTTAATCTAATTGGGAAGAGTGTAATAAGATATCTCTAGATAAATCATTCTCATCTTTATTTAAATAGACTCATGTCAGTATACAAAGATTTTCTGTTCTTTTAGGAAGACCTGAAGTTTATGTTATAGTTTTTAGATTGTTAAAAAGTGATGTTTTGGGCCGGGGAGTTAGCTCAGTGTCTCTGGCACCTGTCTTGCAAGCGCAAGGGCCCAGGTTCGATCCCCGGTAACCACATACAATACTGGGTGTGGAGACTCATGCCCAGCAGCAGTCAGTATCACATACCACAGTGCCGGGCGTGGTGGCTCACGCCTGTAATGCCAGCACTCGGGAGGCAGAGGCAGGAGGATTGCTGTGAAGTGAGTTTGAGGCTGAGCTCAGGGCCAGCCTGAACTACAAAAGTGAGACCCTGTCTCAAAAAAAAAAAAAGTGATGTTTTGTGGGAAATATGCTCATTTCAGCAGGATGGAGTTAGTATGAAAACCTTAATCTATAAATAATACATTTCAGTTGAATCAGATAGCTCTTCTTTTTAAAACATAATAAAGTTTGCCATTCTTGTATTTTCAGAAAAAGAAGGGGAGCATTCAATTCCAAACAGCTGCTGTATTTGGAGAAATACCGACCTAAGATGCGATTACGCTTCAGAGATACCAATGGGCATTGCTGTGTTCAGTAGAAAGAAGCATAAACGAAGGCTTATTTGATTGTGGCATTTAGAGGGAACTCTTGCTACCTGGAAATGTGAATCTGAAATCTTACCTGTGTCATCAAGTAGTGATGATGAATTCAGTACTCCTCAACCACTCTCCTAATGATTGGGAAAAAGCAGACAAATCCCTTAAAATAATATAAATAAAATGTTTAAGAAAAGAAAAAGAGAAAGAGAAAAGGGGTTAATTCAGTGAAAGGTGATTTTACTCCTAATTTTGGAGTTTTAATTTCAGCCAGGATTGAATGATTTCAAACTCTTGTGTTTTTTAACTTTTTCAAAATAGGTCTCTAAGGAAAACCAGCAAAATATTAGCCTTTGCGTAACTATCTGTTTGGGGAGCATGTTCTTCCATTGTGCTTGGCACATAGATCTCCCTGTGGTGGGAATTTTTTTTTTTAGGAGGAAGAAGGGTATATTTTCCCCCTCTTCTTTCGCCTGCCCTCTCTCCCTTCTCTGTACACATTGTAGATGGAATAGGAGAAGCCCTTGTTGCTGTAGATTTGCGTGCAGTCTGGCAGCCTTAAGCCCACCTGGGCACTTTTAGAAAAAAAAAACAAAAAACACCAAAAAAAAAAAAAAAAAAAGCAACAGCATATATATATAAATATATATTATATTATATGATATGATATGATCCAGGTGGCTTTTAGTCTTTATTGATGATGGGGTGTTCATGTTAGTTTCTTTTCCTCAAAGCCCTAATCTAACATTAGGCAAAGTAGTCATTGCCTTTTGTTTTGGTAAATTAGTGGGGTAATGACATTTAAAGATGAGTCTTTTTCCTCAAAGAGCTTAGCTGAGAGTAGAATTCTCTTTCCCAATGAACGAAGCTAAGTGGGTATTGCAGAAACTTGTTTTCTGAAGAGGGTGACTAGGCCATCACTAAAGATATATCCAGGCCAAGAATTAGCACACTTTCTACAAACTATCCAGCTGTGGGCTGTAGCACTGCTCTGATTTTCTGTCTTACGATATCAGAGAATACTGGTAGCTTAAAATTTTTATTTTAGAAATTGTTTGTATTCTGAATTTTCAGAAATGGTCAAAGGAGCAACAGCAAATTTACAATATTTTGTTCTTGAGAAATGCCTGTAGTGGTGATTTTCCAGACTTCTCCCTATATGTACAGTTCAGTTGAACCACTGATTGCCTTGTTATTTTCTTACTAGGTTCTTTTTGAGATAAAAAATAAACACTGGTTCAGAACCAGCAATGCCTAGTGAGTAGGTGTCCACAGGCTGTAACAGGGTAGAAGAGAGAGAGAGACAGCAAGTAACCCAGTGAGTGTCAGAGGGACTGTGTTGCTTGTGAAATGGTGGAGTAGCATTTTTTGTTTTTGCAGATTCCCTGCTGGATTTGATGTGTGGATCTAGACAAGCTGTTTATCTCCTTGTTTGCAGAAAGCGATGATAACCACAGTGTATTGACAGAGCAAGCAGAGGGGCACCATCAGAGGTTTCTGCACTCACTTAACTATTACGTACTTACTAGTGCCGTGCTTCACAGGCTCTGAGTGCAGGTTGGGTCATCTTGTCCTGCTGGAATTACTCTGCAGAGCCCAAAGAGTCCCGTTTTGTGAGCATCAGCTGGGCCCGTAGGGATGGACTGGAACCTTGTCTCACATTGACGATACCTCAGATGTTGGCCGGCTATGTGAACTGCCTATTTCCTATTGCCGGAGTTGTTTTGATTTTTTTAAACAAAATACAATTCTGTAGTTTCTCTCCTCCCTCATCCCAGGAAACAAAATAATGCTTTTGACATTGTTTCTAGGATTTTAAAGTAAGAAATGATGGTACTATCCAAAAATTTTTATTTCTATACACAGTAGATTTCTTTACTATAGAGTCAGGATTAAAACATCATACCTTCTAATTTCAGAATAGACTGTTGACTCCAAGGGTTTTGGTCAACACCATCACAAACCTTTCCATTTGACATGCCCTTAATTATTTTGTTGTATGGAGGAAAGAGAGAGAGAGAGCGAATGTATGTGTTTGTGTGTGCGTGTGCATGTGTGTGTGCATGCATGTGTGTGCGCGTGCGTGTGCGTGTGTTCCTGTCTCTGTCTGCCTATAGTGTCCCATCAGTATCAGTGCCTGCCTTAGGAGAAGTACATTCCTGGTTCTGTGTGAGAAGTGTGTATAAAGCAACGTGAAACATTAGCCCTCATTTTGTCTCAAATTACAGACTAATGTTAATTGTTTTCAGAACTGGATTTATTTCCTAAAAATTAGAACAATTTTTTTTCTTTGGGATTAAATGAAGTATTGTTAGCCGAAGCCAGTTTGACATGGTGAGAGAGATGTCAGACTGATGAAAGGTGTGCAGCCTGATTTAAAACCAAACTCTGAACCCTTTTAAAGAACAATAAAACATATTTTACACGCTTCTTGTGCTGTTTTTTCCCCCTTTACCCCAGACTGAGTCTTGTTTATATCTGCTCTCCTTTCTCTGCCTCCCATTCTCGAGGCCTATTTTGAATCCTGCTCATTTACTTCAAGCAATAGAAATAGATTGGGAAGGTCAAGTTCCTGCTACCCAGGTGTTCAGTGAATGCAAATTTTATCATAGTTAAGATACAAATGGTACATTCGCTAGTTCAGGTCTTGGCCTCCAGAACGATGTAAGAGTTCATCTTATTACAAATGATTTTTAAGAATACCTTGAGGGATTCCCTTGTAATTACAGGTTAGCACCCATCTACCAAGATAGCAGGTTTATGTGCTAAGTAAGGCAAGATAGTGATCCAGCTTTGGAGAAGCTCACTTGGTCTGGTGGGAATCAGATATGTAGGCATAAGTTGTTACATTGAGTACATGTAGGCTTTTTTACTTAAACTTATTTGGTTTTATTGCCTAATTTTCAGCCTGTATTCTTACCTCATTCTTACCACAGCTTAGATTCTGTGGTCTGTTCTGATTTTCTTGGCTATACAGAAAAATGCCTTGTGTCCTTGTTATAGTAGCCAGACTGGATTTTTGTTTAGATAATCTCTGCACTTGAGATGCTTTAGCAATTGAACATACTAGTTTAGTCTTTAATGTATCCCTTAGTGTCATCTCATAATCTTATATTGCTGTATTCTGTTTGCTCTGGTTTTTTGAGATAGGGACTTGCTGTGTAGGTCAGGCTTGCCTTGAACTTTTATGTAGCCAATGCTGGATCTGCTCGTGGCGGTTCTGCTTCAGTGTTTTTTTGTTTTTTGTTTTTTTTCCTTCAGTCTTCTTAAAGACATGATTTTTTGTTTTGTATCTATGTACTGGGTATTGGATGCTGATCCCAGCTGAGTTTTCTGCATGCTAGGAAAGTACTCTTACCATTGAGCTACATTTTGTTTCTCTCCCTTCCCCCCACTAATGAGGCACTGCTAAATTACCCAGGCTGTCCTCAAGCTTAATCCTTTCTCAGCTGCCCATGTAGCTGGGATTATTGGCATATACCACAATGCCAGCTAAGTCTTAAGTTTTTAGCACCTTTTCTCATCCTCAGTTTCTGACCTGTTTTTAACTTTAGAAAATAGAAAAAATTCCACAGGCTCCTATCACATTTAACCAACCCACCTGCATCTGTGCTGTCTTCTACTTACTATAGACAGATTGTCCTTCCCTTATTTAAGGCAAGCTCTTCCACTTGTATACTAGATCCACCCCTTACCTGTTTAAAGAGCCCAGATTTACTCGGTCATCTGTCCTGTTCATTAAGTTTTCCTTCTGCTAGATTTTTTTTTTTTTTTTGTAGCATCCTACAAACATGCTGTTAATTCTTCCATATCAAAAACCTCATTTGACCCCAGATCTACCATTTGTCTTCCTTTTATAGCAAAATACAACCTATATGCTCTACTTTTGAGCCTACTCCAGAGAAGATTTTAACTCCATGGCAACTGCTCATAAATATTCAGAACATGCACAATATTTAGTATAGTGGTCAATTCTCACACCTTTCTTGTATTTTTTAGTCTTACTGCAACTCAAGCTGGCCTTGACTGTTTAGCTGATCTTGAACTGATTCTTCTGCCTCCCTTCTTGAATGCTGAGTATGACCTGGTGGTGCTAACTGCACCTCCATGCCCACTTCTCATAATTTTTTGACATACCAACACAACACAGTTGATTCCTTTAAAATGCTTCAATTGGCCTAGGGACTTGGCCCCACACCTGCCTTGCAGGTACCAAATCGTGAATTCAAACCCCTATACTGCCCACCTCCAAGCTTCAGTTAATTTGCAGAATAGTGCCCCTCCTCAGATGTTCACATTCTACATCCTTGAACTAACATGGTGAGGGATTTAGGTGTGATTTAAGAAGGATTTTGTTTTTTTTTTCACTGCTGGGGATTGAAACTAGGGTGTAGTGCACTAAGCAAGCACTCTCCTGCTGAGCTCTATTCCCCACCCCCTAGTTAGGGTTTTTGAGATGAGAATTCCTGGAGGAGCTGGGAGAGCCTAATCCTACAATGCTGGTGGTAAAGCAGTGGGTGTGGCCATTTTTGAAAGCAGTTTGGCAGTTTCTGTGAAGTTAAACGAAGATAATTAGTGGTTTCAAGAACTGAACCAGCGATTCCCATATATTCAATATTCCTTTCTAGATACATCCCTGAAGTAAATGAAGATGGTGGTGGCCTGGGGTGTCGGTGGGAAGGGACTGCTAACAAACATAGGGTTTCTTTTGGGGGTTATGAAAGTATTCTGGAGTTAGTGATGATGTACAGCAGCAGTATGAATGTACTTAATGCCACTTGGTTGTACAAGGTTATGTTACAGTAGGATGGACTGAAATCCCATGTTTTTGTGTACAACAAGGAAGGAATTGGCAAGTGTATACCTCATAGCTATGTTTACTGAAGATCATGAGACAGTAGCAGGACCAGGCATAAGAAAGAGGAGCTGGAGCCTCCACACAGCTTGGGCTTCCTTTTTAAAGAGCCCAGCTTTACTCAGTCATCTGTCACCTGTTTGAAGGGTCAGAGGCCCTAACTCGAGGTGCCTTCCCCGTGGTCAGACACGTCTGGCTCCAGGTGCTGCCTGTTTTGTTTCTGGCCAGTGTCAGAACTATGTGCTGCCTCGGGCATCATGACTTCCTAAACTTAGACATGGATAATCACTAGAGCATTGTCATGCCCACAGCTGAGTGAAGAGAAGGGAACAGACCACTCAGCTTTCCTGTTTCTGACTGTGTCAGGCCAGTGACAACTCCCAGAAGAGAGCATGGTTAGCATGGGGCCCCGTGTCTATTCCCTAGTGTGCTCACATACACAAAGGTTGCTGTCAGCAAGGTACATTGCAGGCAGAGGAAACACTACAGGAGAATGGAAGTAGAAAGAGCGAGGTGTGTTTGGGAGCGCTCTTGTATTCTGCTCTTTCTGGAAGGTACGGATTTGTGTGGGGCAGGTTGGGTTGCCATTGGACTGAAGATGTGCCTCTGTTCCCACGTTGTAAATGATCACATCCAGGGCAAGAAGTTCGCCTGAAGCTAAACAGCACATCCTGGACAGGAAACCATCTGAAACCATCTGTTTCACCTGAGGGGGACTTGGATGTGAGGAACCAAATAGCTCCCCTGCGTCATATGTGAGATGAGTAGATGACATAGGCGGGTAGAATAGCAGCCGAGGGGAGCAGAGAGGATCCCTGGGGTGGGAAGCATATCTTACGTGTAGCTGGATTGAGTTCTCCTTGCGCATAAGGTCCCACTACGTGTCTCCCCTGAAGGCCTCTCAGTGGTTCCTGTCCCCTTTCTTAGCTCTCGTTTGAAGTAACTGAACACACCCGTGTCCAGTGTACTGGTACACACCTGTAATTGCAGCGCTTGGGAGGGGCAGGCGGAGAATTGCCACAAATCTGAGGCCAGCCTGAGTTACAAAGGCAAGACTTTATCTAAAAAGTGAACACGATTCTAGTGACTGGCCTCTTCCCACAGGGCCCTACCCTTGAACACATGAGACTTTGGGGGGACATTTAAAATCTAAACCATAACAACAACAAAAAAATCTAAACCATACCAAAGGCATTGAGTTCAGTCCCTTGCACTCAGGGTGGGGGTTGGCAGGATCACGTGAATTTTTGCTTTGGGCTATGAGGAGCCACTAAGTGTTGGTAAACCCAGCAGTTACATGGTTAGATCTATGTTTGAGAAAGATATTCCAAGAATCTTACATTAGAGACCATACTTACACCCCATGTCTGATTTATACTATGCATGCAATAAATATTAGTCAAATGAATGAGAGAATCAGAGAAAGTAGAAGCGGGGAGAGCCTTTCTAGATGGTGGTCAGGATGATCCCAGTGGCCCAGACAGAGGTGTTGGGCCCTCAACTAAGGGAACAACAGAGGAATATGGCTTTCAGCCACCAGAGCCCAGATCTACATATAATATGGCCTCAGTATATCTATGTTGTATAGTCTGCACTCATGTTTCATGGGACTGACTAACATCAGCTGGGATATCTGGCCATGGAACAGCCTTGGAACCCCTACTACCAACACTTTCCTCTGAGTTTCCCTGCAGATCACATGTGCAAATGAAGATGACTAGAATGTTTCACTGCTCAGGACTTTGCCCGCCATCCTGGAAGAGGCAAGTGCTATTAGCCATGTTCTTGTGTCTCCTTTGCTGTTTTGGGGCCAGAGAGTGAGGAAGATAGGGGAACAGGGTATCACACTAGCCAACGTCTGTCAAGTGCTACTGTGCCCAGCATTTTACACGCCTAGGTGGATTTAATCATCATGGACTCCCACACAGGCCTCACTGCTAATCCCATTTTGTAGATGAAGAAATGGAGAAGTGAAGTCATAGCAAATGGCTGGCAGGCCAGTGTCAAATCTGGGATTTGAAACTCAGTACTTCTCACTGCACTGCTGTGAGAGAGAGGGAAGGTATTTGTGATAGAGAGGAAAGGTATTTGTGGAGTATCATGCTCAGGATGCTTCTGTGGGTTTTTGCCCTCATTAAGAGATCTTGTTAATTGAGCTACATTTTTGTTTTCGCTGTGGGGGGGGGAGTGAGCATCAGTGTGTGTGTGTGTGTGTGTGTGTGTGTGTGTGTGTGTGTGTGTGTATCCGATAGTAATTCTGACTTGACAGTGGATTTAACTTATATAAACGGTGTGTAATGGGCCCTGCCAGTAACAAACCAGGATATCTGAGCAGAGTGGTTTATAGTTTATAATTGGCTTCCTATTACTGTTGGCTGCTTCTCCTGCACACAGCATTACTTCGGGATTGGTTTTTGATTTAAGAAATTTTCAAATTGATTTTATCTTCAGTGCATTAATGCGTGGCCTACATTCTTGCTGAAGCATTAGATAAGCAGGCTGGACATGTTTTAGAAATCGTAACTGGATCTGAGCTGCCAGAGGTACAGCTTTCACTCAGTATAGATAAATCACTTTCTAAAAACATTTTTCTGCCTAAGCCCTGTGACTTATTTTTTTTAGGGCATTTCAAATTTAAGCCCCTTGAAATTGGAATGTATTTCCCAAATCATGCTAAAACACACAAATGGGAATTTGTTAACATGAGCAGATTTAATCACTGTCTTCCTTTTGGAATGGAACACATAAATATTCAAGGAAAGGTGTGGAAATCAGCCTAATTTTCAAGGATGTGCAATTGGGATGCCTTTCAAAATCAAGAAATATGAAATATGACCCCAGTAATGAGAAGGCTATAAAAGTGGCTGAGGACACAAAAAACTGGAGGGTGTTCTGCAATTTCATGAGGATTAGCATAAGTAAATGTTTTCAGTTAAATGTTTTTCAGCTCTGAAAGTGCAGAAGAGATCACAGCTTTGTGAAAATACCATTAATCATCTTCTAATGCTTTTATGTAAATGATTATATTTGACTTTCACTTAGAGTTGCCATTAACACCTGGAACCTGTAGATTGACAACAGGTAAAAATTTAATGAATACATAAATTAAAGATTTGAGTCGTGTTCAGATTAATTTATAGCCTTTTTATTCATTACCATAAGTCCTCTTGAAATCAAAGAATCATAGGAGGAAACAAAGAAGTAAGGAGGAGTCAGAATTTGAACTCATCAGTTTTTTAGTGATGAGAAGCATGACTTGGAAGAGCTAAACTCTGCAGGTGCTTCTCTCTACCTTTTGTATCACTTTGCCAGGGGTGTGCATACTACAGGAGGCTTAATTGTTCCAAGTTCTCAGATAGCATTGTTTTAAAAACAAAGATTTCTCTTCTTATGTACTTTCTTTGCCTTAAAAAAAATTTTTTTTTTCAGAAAGAAAATTAAAATAGGCTTGTAGAAGTTTTGAACAATGAAATGAACAGAAACCTTCCTTTGGTGACATTCAGGGACAACTGTTACTAACATTAGGATATTTTTCTTTCACCAACCTCATATATGATTATAATTATATAATTGTATATTTTGTTTTCTCACCCAGTCACAGTAAGTTACAATTTTATTGAATCGTACTCTTGTGCTCAGTGTTTTAAAATTATTATTTTTTTCAAGTGGTTGGTAATATTTTCTCCACTTTATAAGTTAGGACATGAAAGCTGAGAGGGTGCATAGCTTGTCCAGTACCACATAGCTAGGAAGTAGCAGAATCAGAATTTTAACCCAGAATATCCAACTCAGAAACCCTGATCAGCCAGGCATGGCAGCACATGCCTGTTATCACAGTACTCAGGAGGTTGAGGGAGGAGGATTGTAGTGAGTTCAAGGACAGCCTGAGTTACATAGTGAGTTCAAGGACATTTTAAACTATATAGCAAGATCTTGTCTCAAAGCAAACAAACATAATAAGGCTCTAAATTGGATTCCCAGAACCAAAATAATAACCACAAAACAAAATAAAACAGATAGTACCACTGAGTTGTATTCCCTTTGCATTCAGTAAGGGGAAAACACAGTCATAGTTTAACTGAACCAGATCATCTGCTCAGGCTACTTCTTTCTCCAAACCTCAAAAATGGAGGCTCTTGTCTGAGCATGGTTCCAGGGCCTAGGAGGCTAAGGTAGGCTGATTCTGAGTTCAGGACCAGCCTGGGTTACCCAGCAAGTCTCAGTCTCACAGAACAAAAACAAAAATAAACAAATGGAGGCTACTTATTCTCAGATCCATGTCCTACACAGTGGTGGGAACTGAAGGCCCAGCTGCGCAGCCAGATCACTGCTCCTGGGCCGTGTGATAGAGTGCGGGAAAGTGATCATTGAGACGTTACAAACACTGCCTGCCACTGTCTTCACTCTTCACTGCATGGAGGTCCCTGGGCCTTGAAGACTCAACCTACCTCATTCTTTTCCCTTCTGTGAACCCAGTGCTCCTCCCACCCTCTCGACAGAGGCTTTTATTGCCTTAATCCAATGACCTTTGCCCAGGGAGTGGGACTGCTTTTCCCCTTCTATAGTCTGGAGGTTTACCAATGACTAAAGGGAAAACAATTATGTGTGTATGCATGTGTGTGTGTAGCCACATGTCTGTATACATACGCAGGTCAACTTACTATGGCTTTTCCTGAACCAAGGGTGTGTCATAATTAAAAATAATAGAATATCCAGTATCCTTTATGTAAATTCTACATAAACGATTGATTCCACAGAATGCTTCTGTTGATTTCTGAAAAACTCTTGTTTTCTAGCCAACCTGTGCATGTCAGTCAAATGTAAATGTTGATTATTGTCATTTATATTGAAGACTCAGGACCGTGAAGATGATGAAGACTTTGTCAGAACTTCGTCTCACTCATCAGTGGTGTGGCAAACTTCTTTGCAGATTTGGATAATAGTTTTGAACACCGGAAGACTATTTCCTCAGATTTCTGATGCAGTTTTCTTTTTTAATGTCACTACAATGTAATGGTTACAGACTTGATGCACTTTTAAAGGATTACTAACATTTTCTCCTCTACTTCTTTGAGCACAGACATTGATAAAACAGTAACTCAAGCTCTCATTGGTGGTACTTGCCAATTTCCATGGTATTAATTCTCTGCCATGGCCAATTTCAAGCTACCAGTTGATGTCACTGGACAGAGTGTTGGGGAATGAGTACTACGGCTCAACAGTACAACATTTCCATCACGCAGACAGAGTAAATATCAGCATAGGTCTTAGTAAGATAATTAGGAAGTTTTGAGTTTTCAGAATTTATGAACTTTATTTATTTATTTTGATTTTTTGAAGTTATGATCTCACTATGCAGTTCAGGCTGCCTTCAGACTCTGGATGATTCTCCTGCTTCAGCCTTCGAAGTGCTGGGATTACAAGCATGCACCACCACACCCAGGTAGTTTATTCTAATTGTTTCTACAATTTAACTTTTTTTTTTTTTTTTTTTTTTTTTTTTTTTTTTTTTTTTTTTTTTTTTTTTTTTTTTTTTTTTAGGTTTTTTGAGACAGGGTCTCGCTCCGTGGTTCAGGCTGGCCCTGAGCTCAGCCTCAAACTCACATTACAGCAATCCTCCTGCCTCTGCCTCCCGAGTGCTGGGATTATAGGCATGAGCCACCACTGTGGTATGTGGTACTGATTGCTGCTGGGCATGAGTCTCCACGCCCAGTATTGTATGTGGTTACCGGGGATCGAACCCCGGGCCCTTGCACTTGCATGACAGGCTCTGGAACCACTGAGCTAACTCCCCGGCCCCTCTACAATTTAACTTTTAACATTGGCTGTATTTAATCAGATTGCAAAATAGAGGCTCCCTGAGTTTCATTTTTGTTTTTTCTTTTTTGCGATACTGGGATTGGACCTAAGGCCTTGTCTGTGTTGGGCAAGCACTCAATCAGATCAAAGCACTCAATCAGAATCCTTTTGATTCTGAGACAAGATCTTACAAGCTGCTCAGGCTGACCTCAAACTTGCCTCCTTAGCCTCTGAGCCTTCCTGCCTTAGCCTTCTGAGTGCTGTGCCAGGATGTAGCCCCATGCCCAGCAGTCCATGAAATGGAAAGATGCACTCTTACTCCAACACATTTTGTGTCTGCCCACCTCTGTATCTACTCTCTGACAGTAGCTGTCCACCCACCTCTGTTCCCTCTCACCTGCAACAACCTATTTACACTTTGAATAATTTTAATTCACCTCCCGCCATCACAACCTTCTCTTTGTCCTTCCTGTGACAGACTGCTCGGCAGTCGAGGCTCCTTTTCCTCCTCTCCCCACCCTCACATGCCAGGGCTCCTCAGGGCTCTTTTTGGTGATCTGCTTTTCTCTGCTCACGTACTGTGCTCTGGTGACCTCACCAAACCTTTCCCACTGAGTATATTCATGGCTCACAAATCTATAATTCTGACCCACACGCGTCTCTAGTGCTCCAGACCCATTTGTCCAACAGGCTATTTGACAGCTCCCTTTTCTTAACGTCAAACTCCGCCTTTCAAGAATATATTCCTTACTTCCGTCCTTACTACGTCATTGGAGCCAAATACCTGGATGACTCAGAGTTACTTTGGTCCTTTCTTTGCTTCATTACCCTCACTTTTTAGCCTGACACCAAATCCAGACTGACATGCTCATTCGTTTATTTATCCATTGAACTTTCCAGCAAATATTTATTAGAGCTGATGCATAATATATTGGGTAAGAGCACTAGAAGAGCTGGGAGCCAACCTGCCAAGTGTAATTCCTGCCTCTGCCAGTTAACTAGCTTTGTTACCTTGGGAAATTTGCTTGACCACTCTATGTTTCAGTTTTCTCAAAGTGAGAATGGTGATCGAATCTACATTATAGGCAATTGTGAGGGAGAATGAGGTATTCTGAGTAAGACACAGAACCCTTAGAACACAGCCCGACACAGAGTTAGCATTCAAGAAATGTTAGCTGGTGTATTTATTGAGCTAAGTGTTTATGTCAGGACAGTAAGTGGCAGAGTATTCCTAAGGCTGCCATAACAAAGTGCCATAAACAAGGTGGCATGAGGCAGCAGAGACTGCAGCGATGTATTGTGCGCAATCGAGGTGTCAGCAGGGCCAGGCTCCCACTGACACTGGGAGGGGACCCTTCCTGGCCTCCTCCTGATAGCTGGCAATTGCTGACCATCTTAGGCATTCCTTGGCCACTTGGGGCACAATTCTAATCTCTGTCTTCTGTGATATGGTGTTTTCCCCATGTGTCTCTGTCTTGACATGACTATCTTTTGAAAATGACAACAGTAATATTGGATTCAGGGTCCACCCTACTCCAGTATGATCTGATCTTAAGTAATTACATCTGCAGCAACCCTGTTTCCAAATAAGGTCGTATATTGAGGTACTGAGGTTTAGGACTTCAGTAACTCTATTTGCATGGGACAAAATCGCTATAGTTTGAATGTTTGTGTCCTCCCAAAATTCATATGTTGAACTCCTAACCCCCAGGGTGATAGTTCTGGGAGGTGAGGTCCTTGTGGGTGATTAGGATTGGTTGGTTCCCTTATGGGAGGCTCCAGCAGGCTGGCTCGGCCCTTCTGCTAGGTGAGAACACTGTCAGCACAGAACATGGCCCTTCACCAGGCACTGCATCAGTCAGCCTCTTGATCTTGGACTCCCAGCCTCCAGATCTATGTGCAGTACATTTCTGTTGTTTCTGAGCCACTTAGTTTATAGTATTTTTTTTTAAATAGCTGCCCAAATAGTCTAAGACACAGTCTAACGACTCGCGGGCAGGAACTCTAATACATGACTGCCCGCCATGTGTGGCTTTTGGTCTAATGGCACTGCAGGTATTCATATCTTACCTCTGTCTCCCTACAGCCACCATCTGGCTTCATTCTGTCTTGTAAGAGTCTCCTGACCAGGGCCTGCTCTGGGCCTAGCCCATTTCTCTATGGCTGCTAGAATGATCTTTTTATTTTTTAATTTTTCTTGAGACAGGGTCTTGCTTTGTACCCAAGACTAACAATGAACTCACAGTAATCTTCCTGCCTCTGCTTCCCAAGTACTGGGATTAAAAGTGTGCACCACCATGCTGGGATTGGAGTGATCTTTCTAAAATATAAAATTCAACATGTCACCTCCTTCTGAAGTTCCCTGAACTTTGAGCTAAATGTTTAGTATAAGAAGTTCTTGCTCATGTCCTTTCTTTCTATACTGAACCTTCTCTATAGCCCAACAGTTTGTAGTTCCTCTGTCAGATCATTCTTTTCTACCTCTCTTGATGAACACCATCATTCTGGCCTCACACACAGAGTCTCACGTTTCTTCGTCTGCCTGGGGTCCCTCCTTGCTCCTTTGAGCTGCTCTGGCACTCTGTGCATATCAGGGATAGAGAATTGTTGAATGTCTTGTTTCTCTTGTGGCTTCTCATAAAGACAGAACACCCCATGAGGGCTGGGACTGTGTTTGTATGCCCTGTTGTTAGACGTCAGTACGATTTCCGATCTCTTCTTCACTGTTGCAAATAAAACTGTGATAAATATCTTTTGTTTAGATAATTCTTCAAATTTAAAATTATTTCCTTAGGCAGAACTCAACAACAAAATGACAAAATCCTATTATAAAAATGAGTAGTTTTAAATAGATATTTCCCCAAAGAAGATATATAAATGGTCAGTAAGCATATGAAAAAAATCCTGAGTGTTATCAGTCACTAGGGAAATGCAGATAAAGCCACAAGAAGATTCCACTTTATAACCATGGGATCATTATAATAAAAAACAAAAAGGATCAGTGAGAATGTGGAGATGAAGAAATTAGGACATTTCCAATGGGAATTTAAAATTATGTAGTCTCTGTGGAAAATTCTTTGGCATTTCCCCAGTGAGTTATATACAAATCACTCCAGCCAATTACACTCCTAGGTATATACCAAAATAATTGAAAGCAGATACTGAAAAAAAGTTGTGTATGAATGTCTACAGTAGCACTCTTCATATAATTGAAAGGCAGGAACGATTGTTCATAAGTGAATGACAAAATGTGGTATATCTATTCACTGAAATATTACTTAACCATAAAAAGGGACAGTGCTGATAATATACTGCAACATGGATGAACCTTAAACATCTCATAAAAGGTGTTTTTTTCCCCCTTTATTGAGTTTCATGGTACATTTTAGGTATGTGTTATGATCACATTCAATATTAAGACATAGTACCTGTCCATGATATATCTTGATTCTCATTTATTTATTTATTTATTTAGAGACAGGGTCTCCCTTTGGAGTTCAGGGTGGCTCTGAACTCACTGTGTAGCCCAGGCCAGCCTTGAACTCATAGCAGTCTTCCTGCCTCTGCCTCTTGAGTGCTGGGATTACAGGCATGAGCCACCTCGCCTGACATCATGATAGGTGATACCAGGGATCAAACTCAGGACCGTATGCTTGTGAGGCAGATGCCCAAACCACTGAGCTAACTCTCTAGTCCTTGATTCTCATTTTTTTCCCATTCCCCTGTTCTCCCTACAACCTCCCCACCCCCTAGTAAGACCTTTTTTTGAGACGCGGTCTCTTTTTGTAGTTCAGGCTGGCCCTGAGCTCAGCCTCAAACTAATAGCAATCCTCCTGCCTCTGCCTCCCGAGTGCTGGGATTACAGGCGTGAGCCACCACGCCCGGCACTGTGGTATGTGGTACTGATTGCTGCTGGGCGTGAGTCTCCATGCCCAGTACTGTATGTGGTTACCGGGGATCGAACCCTGGACCTTGCACTTGCCAGGCAGGCACCAGAACCACTGAGCTAAATCCCCGGTCCATAAAAGGCTTTTTTTTAAGGAAGGATTTTTTTAATTGAAAGAATCCAGGCATAAAATCATCATTACATGATGTCTGATTCCACTTATATGAAATATTCAGAATAGAGACATAAGGACAGAAAAGAGATTAGTTATTGCCCAGAACTGAGGGGAGGAAAAGCTGGAAGCTAGTTGTTCACTGGGCTCAGGGCTTAGTTTTGAAGTGATGAAATATTTTGGGAGTAGAATGAGTTGCGCAACATTGTGACAGTGGAAAATCTCACTGAGTTTGTGCATCTTAAAATGCTTGATTTTGTTACATAAATTTTACCTCAATAAAAACTAAAAGTGGAACCAAGCACTGAGACACACTGCAACACAAGTGAACCTTAAAACCTTATGCTGGTTTGCAAGGAGCCAGTCCAGGTCACACGTAGTCGGAATCCATTTCCGTGAAATCCCCAAACAGGCCAACTGAGGGCCAGGAAGCAGAGCGGTGGTTGCCAGGAACCAGGGGTGTGGGGAGTCGGGGCGCGCGGGATTTCCTCCGGACTGATGAAGCGTTCTGTACTTACACGGTGGTAACATTGCACAACACTGTGAACGCGTTAAGGGCCACTGAACTATACACTTTAAAAAGTCAAAATGCTGAAGTTTAGGTATATTTTACTGCAATAAAAATACTAAAATATTTTCTTAAGAAAGATTTTCTGATGCAGGCGAAGGGGTGCATGCTTATAACCCCAGCAATAGGGAAGCTGAGGCAGGAAGATTACTAAAACTTCAAGGCCAGCCTGAACTACATAATGAGACTGTGGGAAAAAAAAAATACCAGGGCCGGGGAGTTCGCTCAGTGGTTCCGGCGCCTGTCTCGCAAGCTCAAGGACCCGGGTTCGATTCCTCGGTAACCACATAACAGTACTGGGTGTGGAGACTCACACCCAGCAGCAACCAGTACCACATACCACAGTGCCGGGCGTGGTGGCTCACACCTGTAATCCCAGCTCTCGGGAGGCAGAGGCAGGAGGATTGCTGTGATGTGAGTTTGAGGCTGAGCTCAGGGCCAGCCTGAACCACAAAGGGAGACCCTGTCTCAAAAAACCTAAAAAAAAAAAAAAGTCACCTCTAAAAAAAAAATCCCAGCACTTGGCATGCTGAGGCAGGAGGACTGCTGAGAGTCCAAGGCCAGCCTAAACTGAGAAAGTGCTGTGCTCCAGGTGGACTTGAATGAGCAAAGGTGCTTAGGAACTTGGAATCTTAACCTTATCAAACTGATTTGAAGTATCCACCTACCTGCTTGAAGTGTGTGTCATGTGGTGCTTTAGACAATATGAGTGCTGCAGTCAGCTTGTGGGTTCAAATTCCTGCCCTGCTCTTTAGTAGCCGTGTGATCTTGGGCCTCAGTTTTCATATCTATAAAATGAGGCCAATGACAGTGTCTACCTTATACAATTGTTTTGAGGATTAATTAGATTGTGTGTGTGTGTGTGTGTGTGTGTGTGTGTAAGCTTGGTATTATAATTTCCTAACTGTAAAAAAAGAGTAATGTATAAAAAAATACATTTTAGGGCCAGGGATTTAACTCAGTGGTTCCAGTGCCTGCCTTGCAAGTGCAAAGTCCTGGGTTCAATTCCCCGTACCACATACAACAGTGCTGAGTGTGGAGACTCACGCCCACCAGCAGTCAGTACCACGTATCACAGTGCCGGCTGAGGTGGCTCACACCTGTAATCCTAGCATTCAGGAGGCAGAGGCAGGAGGATTGCTGTGAGTTTGAGACTGAATTCAGGACCAGCCTGAACTACAAAGACCCTGTCTCCAAAAACAAAAACAAAAACAAGAACAAATACGTTTTAATGTGTAAATATCTAGGCAAGATTTTCTAGAAGAGACTTGACGAGATCTTCATGCTATCGTGTAGGATTCTCCTGGGTGTTACCCACACTATCAGTGTAGACTGACTTGAAAATGTTGTACCTCAAAATCTATAAGCATTAGCCAGGCATGGTGATGCTCTTCTGTAATCTCAACACCTGGGAGGCTGAACCAGGAGGATCACCATGAATTCAAGGCCAGCCTAGGCTACATAGTAAATTCAAGACTGGCCTGAATCACATTGTGAGATCCTGTCTCAGATATACAAAAACACATAAGCATTTTGTTTGTGACACTATTTATTTGTGTGGTGCTAGAGATCAAACCCAGGTCCTCTTAAATGCTAACAAGGGCTTGAATAATGAGCTATCTCCCTAGCCCTAAAATAAATTCCAGAGCTGATTTCTACACAGATCAAATCCTTTGATCTCACTGGAGTTGCATTCCTGGGAGGTATTTTTAACAACCATGCCTGTGTGTAAAATGGAGTGGGATTCCGGGCTCAGATCCTTTTACAGGTTTTCATCTCTGTAAAGTGTCCAGTGGGACATTTGGATGTGGCACAGAGGACATTCTCATGTGCGTCATCCTACATGTCCCCTGGTCCCCTCCTCTGTGTGTCACATGCTATCTTGGGCAGTTTCACCCCTGCTGAAAACCTTTGTAGCTACTCTAACCGTGTCCTTTTCTAGGCCAGGAGGCAGAGGCTCCACGGGCCCACTGGAAACGGGCTCCTACTACTCTGGCCGCTTGCTCCGTCCTCCCCACCTTCAGCCCTGCGATCTCAGGGGGATGCCTTGTCAGTGGGACTCCACCCCTGCTGGGTTTTCCCAACTCCTTTCTTTCTTTCTTCTTCCCTATCTCTCGTCTCCTTTTTCCCCAGGGTCCAATTCATCAGCAAATCCTGTTGGCTTCCCTTCCATATATGCAACAGCGGTATCTCCCGTTAGTTCTCAGCTCCTCTTCTTGTCCCACTGCCACCTGTTCTTGTAACAACCAGGAAGAACCTTGGGGGTTGGGGGAACTGCCTCCAGCCAGTCCTTCGCTTAACTTCTCAGCTTCCAGAGACCTGGGGTGAGAATAGATTCCTGTCCCTGTCCTAGAAGGCCCCACGTGGCCTGGCCGCATGATCTCCTCTCCCCTTGTTGAGCTCAGGCCTCACTGGCCTCATATCACCCCTGTTCTAACTTCTGCCCGGAACAAACTTCCCTCGCTCAGCTCCTTGGACAGCTGACTCCTTGGTGTCACCTCCTTGGACAGCTGACTCCTTGGTGTCACCTCCTTGGACAGCTGACTCCTTGGCATCTGTTTCAGCGCCACCACCTCCGTGACTATACCTGGTTATCTACAGTTGTCTCCATCTTCTTACTGTTTTTTTTTTTTTTTTTTTTTTTTTTTTTAGGTTTTTTGAGACAGGGTCTCGCTTTGTGGTTCAGGCTGGCCCTGAGCTCAGCCTCAAACTCATATCACAGCAATCCTCCTGCCTCTGCCTCCTGAGTGCTGGGATTACAGGCGTGAGCCACCACGCCCAGCACTGTGGTATGTGGTACTGGTTGCTGCTGGGCGTGAGTGTCCACACCCAGTACGGTATGTGGTTTGCCGGGGATCGAACCCGGGTCCTTGCGCTTGCAAGACAGGCGCTGGAAGCACTGAGCTAAATCCCCGGCCCTCCAATCTTCTTACTCTTGATTTTGTTCTCTAAATGGCTTGTCACAAGTGGAAGTGGGAGTATTATTTGCGGTTTCTTGTCTCTTCGCTAGGCCGTAAGTCATGTAGAGACTTCACTGTCTCATTCTCTGGGCTCTCCCTGGGGCTAGCATAGTGCTTGCTCAATAGCTTTGGAATAAACAAATAAAGGCCTAACGTAACCCCAAATGAATGCGTCAGTGGGTGGTGAGGGTCAGAGAAAAAGAGAAGGACACAGAAGTGCAGAGAATAGAGAAGGAGACAGGTGACAGATGGAGGCCATCTTCAGAGCATGGCAGGTGGACATCAGGCGTCCTGGTCCCCAGGCTCCCTAACCAGCTCTCCACGTGCCATGTGCTAGCTTTCTTGAATGATGTTTCATGGAGGCGAAGTTTATAGTCAGCATAATTTACTGGTTTTTAACTACAATTTCAAGAGCTGTAACAAATGCATACAGTTGTGTAACTACTGCCACAATGAAGATATAGGACATTTTCTTCAATCTTTTATTTTTTTGGTACCAGGAATCAAACTCAAGTCCTCATGCTTGCAAGACTGGTGTTGTGCCGCTGAGCTACATCCCCAGCCCGCCCTTTAATCTTAAAAGCCTAACTCGTCTCTTCGGCTTTCCATGCTACCCTAAGACACCTCACCACCCATTTTTGTGCTTGGGCTCAAATCCGGGACTGTAAGCATTTAAGGAAAGCGCTGTGCCGCTGAGCTATATACCAAACCATAATGACCATATCCGTCTCTGCCAAGAGTCTCCCGCTGGCCCCTGGCCCGCCTTCTCTTCTACCTTCTTTTCTCCTCATTCTCGAGCAACCACAAATTTTGTTTCTTGTCACTGTAGATTGTGTTACATTTCTACAGTTTTGTACAAATAGTCATATGGTATGCACTCTTTTTCTGATTTTTTTACACTATATCATTATTTTTAGAATCACCCATGTTGCTGTGTGTATTGATAAGTTTTTTGCTGAGGATCATTCCATTATATAAATGTGCCATAATCTGTTTATCCATGTACCTATTGATAGGTTTAAGCTCTTTCTAGTTTGTAGTTATTACAAATAAAACTTCTGTGAATGTGTGTGTGTGTGTGTGTGTGTGTGTGTGTGTGTGTGTGTGTATAAGACAATGTCTCGCTATGTAGTCCAGGCTGGCTTTGAACTCACCATGCGGTAGCCCAGGCTGGCCTCCTGCCTCAGCTTCCAGAGTGCGCTGCCATGAATTTTCACATACAAAAGCATAGTGTGGACATACATATCTCCTTTATCTCTTGAGTGGAAGCTTCCAAGTGGAACAGCGTGGGCTTATGTTACCCTGATGTTGCTCTTAAGAATAGATACCTCTTTTTTCCAGAAGCACAAGGTGGCTTAAGGTCCCAGCAGACCTGGGACTCGATTCCTGCCCTGCTGACTTCCTCCGGTTCCTTGCAAGTCATGCTGCAGCCGGAGCAGCCGGCTGCGCGCGCAGCTTGCCTTCCTGGGCACGTCCCATTGGAGAAGCAGTGTCGACTTACATAAGTGCGCTGACCTCCTGCTTCTTGCCAAAGTCTGAAATCAGGAAATCTTTTGCGAATGTGCGCCTGCTGCCTCTGGACTGGAATGCTAAGTGCAGCAGGAGTTGTCCGGCTTAGCAGTCTGATCAAAATATGCCGGTGACTGGACAAGGTCAGGGACTGACGGAAGGAAGGAGAGCTTCAGATGAAACGACAGACTGGGAGCAGAGAGCCGTGGAGCTGTGTGGAGAGTGAGGCCCACACATCCGGGACGCCCAGGCTGCACGCGTGGGCTGCATCGCACATTTGAGTTTAATTTATCTTTGCCGAAGGAATGCACTCCGATGCTTTAGCATTCAAAAGCTGGGGCGGGAACACGACACTGTGAAAAATCTTTCCCTTTTCATGTTCCCCCTTCACGCCAGATCCCCAGAGACGAGCCCAGCTCCTTCCCCCAGCTCCTTGCACATGCTTCCTGAGATTTGCACATACAAAGATTCGGATACATGAATATAGATGTGTCTTGTGTGCGTGGGGTTCTTTTTTACACAGATGCTAGCAGACTAAACACACTGTGGAACACTGATTTTTCTTTTTTCCACTACATGTTTTAGAGTTTAGTCCATAGTATCATAAAAAGAGCCCCCTCATTCTTTTTCTATATTTTCATACTGTTCCATTATACTTATCTAGGTTCAGGCAGCATTTGACCATTCGTACTGGTCGGCCAGGGGATCCTAAGGACGAGTAATTTTAGTCCTCACAGTAAATAATGGCAAAGTCGCAGGGGAGTCACTTGATCGCCTGAACTGTAATGTAATCTCAGGGACAATAAACCAGAGGGAAGGTAACGTTTCTGAGCAGCGGATGTGAACGGATGCATAGTGTTTCTTAAACTTTGCTGTCTTTAAGAGTTACCTGGGGAGCTAATTAAAAGTGGAGTCAAGAATACTGCTCCCCTTCTTCCCAGCCCCAGAAATTCTCATCCTTTGGAGCCAGAGGTGGGGTGCTAAGGTGTGTGGGTAAATGGTGGATGTTCAACACGTTGAACAAGGGACTTGGGGTAGAAAAACCCGGGGAAGGATCATTCTAATAAGTATGGCAACTCTTCAGCCTGTCATTGTTATCACTACTGAGATCCAGTTGCTCAGGTTCACTTGAAACTTGCAATCCTCCACCCTCCCCCTCCCAAATAGCAGGGTCCACAGGCATGAGACATTGTACCTGGTTGGAATATATTCATCTTTAGTAAATGTTTTCTAATTTTAAACTGCTAGATGCTCAATGCATAAAGTCATTTTAAAAGAAAAATCTAAAGCCAGACATAGCATTGTACACCTGTAACCCCAGCACTGGGGAAGCTGAGGCAGAAGGATTGCCATAGGTTTTAGGCCAGACTGGGCTACATAGCAAATTCAAGTCCAGCCTGTACTACATACTGTAGTGAGACCATGTCTTAAAACAAAACGAAATTAAACAAAACAAAGCAAAAAACAAAACCAAACCAAAACCAGAAAAAAAAAAAAATCTAACTATCTGAGGCCAGGAGTGTAGCTCAGGGACAGAGCTTGTGTTTAGCATTCTTAAGGTCCTGGCTCAATTCCTAGGACCAAAACCAAAAGCAAAGGATCAAATACGTAAATATTCATAATTTCATCACACTGGAAAAAAAAAAGACAAACAATCCAATGTGGCCTTCCTTAGATTGTATCTGCCTGTGTATGGTTGCACCATCTCCTTCTCCTTTTCCTGTTTCTGGATGAAAAGGATGAGATGATGGCATTTCGGGGACGTAGGTGGGACCAAGGTCACCATCTGCTTTACCAAGGCCAGCCTCAACCTCTGGCCTGGCAGGTCACCAGGCCTCAGGAGGCCATTGTGTTCCAGGAAGTCTCTGTGGCCTCACCTTCTTTTAAAGTTTTATTTATTTTTAATTGACAAATAATACTTGTACATATTTATTCAATACAAGTTGATATTTTGGAGCAAATAAGGCTAGTTAATATATACTTCACCTCAAATCCTTACTATTTGTGGTGAAAACACTTAAAATCTATTCTTACAGCTATTTTGAAATATACAATACATTGTCATTCACCATAATCACCACGTTGGATAACAATTCTCCAGAACCTACCTTTCCTGTCTAACTGAAACCTTACACCTTTTGATTGATCTCTCCTATCCCTGCTCTCTTCAGCCTTTGGTAATCAACCATCTATTCTTTGTCTATGAGTTTTATTTTTTGAGATTCCACCTTCAGGGGAGATGATGAAATATTTGTCAATCTGTGCCTAATTTATTTCACTTACTATATTCTCCTCTAGGTCCATCCATCTTGTTGCAAATGACAGAAATTTCTGATTTTTGAAGGCTGAACAGTATTCCAACACACACACACACACACACACACACACACACACACACAATCACATTAAAAAAAATCAGGTCTTTTTTTTGTACTGAGAGTTGAACTCAGCCTCGTGCTTGCCAGGCAGGTGCTGTGCCACTGAGATACATCTGGGGCTCAGTCAAGTCTTTCTTGATTGGTACTTTGATTTTGTCCATCATAGCTGTTGTGATTAATGCTATGATGAACACAGGTGGCTTCCCTGATGGCTTTACCGGCCCCCCCAGCTCTAGGAGCACCTCAGCTGTGGGCTGGGGTGACTACACTGTGTTCAGTGTACTCACTGTTCCTCCTGGGGGAGCATTTGGTATTCTTATCTTTTGACCTCAATAGTGGCCATATGACTCACTGCAGTCAATGAAATGTGAGTGTGAATCACTGCTGTCTTGTCTCTCCTCTTCTTCCTGCTCCTTCTTATCATTCTCCTCTTTTCCTCTTTCTTACAATGGGGATTGCTAAATTCCCCAGTGAGGACAGATCACAAGCTTAGCCAGTGATCCAGCCAGCAATGGGTAAATAATTGCTCACTTGCAATCCTCCTGTCTCAGCCTCCCAGATTGCCGAGATTATGGGTGTGCACTCACATTTTGGCAACTCTGTCACTTCTAAGCAGAGTTAAAAGCTAGCTTGTGGCAGGGTTCCGTGGTGGATGTCTATACTCCCAACTGCTCTGGAGCCTGAGGCAAGAGGATCACAAGTTTGAGGCCAGCCTGGACAATTTAGAAAGCCCTTGTCTCAAAAGAGGAAAATGGCCAGGCATGGTGGTACACGCCTGTAATCCCAGCACTCTGGAGGCTGAGGCAAGAGGATCGCCATGAATTTGAGGCCAGATTGGGCTACATAGTGAGTTCCAGGGCAACCTGAATTACATAGTGAGACACTGTCTCACAAAACAAAAACAACAACAGTAAAAGGCTGGGGATGTAGTTCAGTGCAAGGCCTAGGAGTTCAATACCCAGTAACACACACGTACACACACACACACACACGCACACACACGCACACACACACACACATGCTCAGCCAGGAGGTTATTCTGTCAAGTGAGCTAAGCTCACCTTTATGATGTGTATAACCTGAGTGAGAAATAAATATGTGTAAGAAAGAAGACGGTATCTGAGATTTGGGGGTTGTACTACCCTGCCTGTCTGGTAGTGTTTGTGGACTGTGACCGGAGCCTGAGTGTCCCCTATAAACTGGGGATTACAGTGCTTACTTCACCTGAAAGGTGGTTCCAGCACTTCTGTTAGTAAGTTGAAAAAAATGAAAAGTCCTTAGCCTAGTTCCTGGAGCTCAATCTCTGCTTATTAAATGTTAGTTGGATCACAATCTAATCAGCAGGTGGAGAGACCAGATGTAGATTGGTGGATGATGACCTCAATTAAAGCTGGGTAAAATACCCATATTCACAGCACCACTATTCACAATAGCCAAAAGGTGGAAATGATCCAAGTATCTATTAGTAGGCAAATGGCTAAACAAAATATGGCATATATACGAATATATAAATACACACATGCACACAGACACACACACACACACACACACACACACACACACATATATATATACATAGAGAGAGAGAGAGAGAGAGAGAGAGAGAGAGGAAGAAAACTGACAATGCTACAATATGAATGAACCTTGAAGACGTTATCCAAATGAGAACAAGCCAGTCACAGGAAGATAAATATTATATGATTCCGTTTATACGAGGTGCCAGTTGTAGTCAAAGTCTCTGAAATAGAAAATACAGTGATGAGTGCCAAGAGCTGGAGAGGGGCAGCGGGGGGTGACTTGGTTGGTACAGAGCTTTAGTCTGAAGTGATGAAAACAGTTCTGAAAATGGCTGATTGGTACTTACCCATGTGAACATATTCAGTGCCACTGAATTGCACGTTTAAGAATTGTTAAAATGGTAAATTTTACACTATGTATATTTATTTTGTCACACTAAAAATACCCCAGGTTTCCTTTTTTCTTTTTTTATTCTACTTTGTTTTGACAGATCTTATCTAGAACTCTCTCTTGCTCTAGACCACAGATTTTCCTTTTTCTTTGTGATTATTACACACGTCACAATTGTCATTATTTTAAAGAATTAAAACACTATTAAATGTAATACAGAGGAGCAGCAAGAACAACAAAAACCTAGTGGTGTTCCCATCCTGCAGTGATAAACACAGTTAACGGCCTGCTGTTTCTCGCTCCAGACGTTCTTCCAAGCACTTAAACATACATTTATATACACTTATGCCAACTTGCATTTCAACATAAAATCAGGTCATAGCATATATAATGAGATGTAACCTGCTTTTTCCTACTAAATAATAAATCCATGAACAGTTTTCTGCATCGCAAAAATCAGGCAGACCTCAAACTCATCATAATTTTTAATGAGTGTACAGTATCACACTGTCTATATGAGTGTGACGTCTTTCTTTACTTAACCACTTCTCCATTGATGAAATTTAAGTGGCTCCAGTATTTTTATTATAAGTAAGCTGTAGCAAACCTAACAATAATGGAACCGTTTTATGTCTTAGGTACCAGAGACTATATTAAGTTCCTTAATCATATTATGATATTATATCATAAAGTCATATTATTATGATCACTTTTATGGGTGGGGAAACTGCCCTTCAGAGAGGTTGAGTCACTCGCCTGCATGATTCAGCTAGTGAGCAACAACACTGGGATTTAAATTGTGCTTTTCCCGGTTGGAAGTTTACTATGGGTGCATATTCAAATCCTGTTTTTCTGTACTGTGAACATCCCAGCTACCGCAATAGGCTCCAGTTCCCTTTACTGCAACCAGAGGACGCGAAGAATTTGTGAGCAAGAAAATGGTAGGTCTCTCATCTAGCTCTTTTGCAGCTTAAATGGAGCCAGGAAGTTTATGGAAGCCGAGCATCGTGGTGGTATACACCTATAACCCCAGAACTCAGGGAAACTGAGGCAGGAGGATCCCAAAGTATAGCCTGGCCTCGGCAGCTTCCTGAGACGCTGTGTCTGATCAAAGAAGAAACGTTCATAGACTTGGCCCCAAAGATTCCAAGCTTTCCTTCCCTGGGTCCAGCCAGAAAGTCCTGGGTCAGACGCATCACTGTTTGGTCCCAGACCGGAGAGAGCGTCAGCCTCTGGCTCCTCGGGGTTATTTGCCTGCTCTCTGCCCCAGGAGAAGCACAGTGGCTTCTCCACGCTTGTTTGTGGCCACTCTGTCCTGGAGGGTTCTCTTGGGGCGTGCATCCAAGCCTCCAGAGGCCCCGAAAGAGAGCTGACCTCTCACAGGTGGTTCTTAGGCCCAGGAGCCGTCGGACAAGGGCTTCTCCGTAACACCAGCCCTGGGACTCGGCACCCGAGCAGAGTCAGCCGAAGACTGTGTTCGCTAGGACAGGCTCTGACATGGAGACTGCAGCAACAGTGGCCAAGGAAGAAAGGAAACCTCGGTAGGGAACTGGGAACGATACAGCGTTGAGAAAGCTGCTGGAGAGACGGTAATATCACTCCAGCTGCGTCCACGGGGCCGTGGGGGATTGCTTCTGGCTCCCTCACCAGGGAGCGGCGTGGTGGGACTCCTGGGCCACTCTCATGGCACAAAGGTCTCGCGTGGCTTTGAAAGACGAGATGCAGAAACTGCAGAAGAAAACTGATAGGAGAAGGAAGCGGTGGGTCTGAGTGCAGTGGAGGGGAATCGGCAGGGCTTGCTACATCCAAGACCGGTACGCCAGGGCCTTCCTGTGCCTAGGGAACTGACTCTTTCCACGCCAGTCCCCAGGGAGAAGAGAAACTGCATTGTGCACACCCATATGGAAATTTACGTATATTCAAATCTTATATCGCCTTGTTTTTACATTTTTACCTGCTTCTTTTCTGAGAGAGACCTGGGTTTTGGTCTTATTCTTTTTTTGAGATTGGTCTTGTTCTCGAGTCAAGGCTGGCCTTGAACTCACTGTGCAGCCCAGGCTGGCCTAGGCTTCCGTAGTGGTGGTGTCTGCCGCCATGCCTGGCTCTGATCTTGTTTTTATTTCCTATAGTTTCAAAGATATCTTTTCTTCTCTTTCTTTTTCTTCTCCCCTCCACTAGAGACTGAACTCATGAAGTCCCAGACCATTTATTTATTTATTTTTTATTTATCCATCTACTTTGGTTTTGTTGAGACAGGGTCTCACTATGAAAACCAGGCAGACCTTGAACATGTAGCTAATGTAGCTCAGGCTGGCCTTGAACTCATGGCAATACTTCTGTCTCAACCTTTCGAGTGCTGGGATTACAAATGTGTGCCTATGCCTGGCATAGACCTTTTAAATTTTTATTTTGAGACAAGATCTCACTAAATTGCCCACTGGCCTTGTACTTGGGATCTTCTGCCTCAGTCTCCTGAGTTGCTGAGATTACAGACTTGCATCACCATGCCCTGCTCTGTTTCTGTTCTTATAACAATTACCCTAGTAATTTTATTTATTTTTCCCCTTTGCCCTAATAGTTATAATTTGGTATCAGGCTTATAAAATCTTAAAATTAATCATTGTCTTTTTTTCTCTGGACTATGCAACAGCCTTAAACACTAACTGCATTAACTATCCTCCAGTTTATATACTATTATTATTGTATATTTTCTTTACTTTTTTTTTTTTTGAGACAGAGTCCTACTTTGTACTTCAGGCTGGCCCTGAACTTCAGCCTGGAACTCACAGCGAATCTCCCACCTCTGTTTCTTGAGTGCTGGGATTACAGGCGTGAGTCACCACACCCAGCACTGTGGTATGTGGTTCTGATTGCTGGTGGACTTATGTGACCATACCTGGCATTGTTGTACACGTTTATAGGGGATCGAATCAGGGCCCTTGTGCTTGCAAGGCAGATGCCAGAACCACTGAGCTAAATCCCTGGCCCGCTTTACCTTATTTTTTAATTCCTGAGAAATATTATAATTTTATATAATCACTGAATAACATGAGACATCTTAATTTCTAAATATATAGGGATTTTGACCTTTTCTTTATTAATCCATAGCAGTGATCTGCGTGAAAGCATATTTTGTACATTTTAATACTTTAAAATTTGTTCAAAGCAGGCATGGTGGTACATGCCCATAATCCCAGCTCTTGGGAGGTCGAGTCCAGCCTGGGCTACATAATGAATTCAAGGCCAGTCTGAACTACATGGCGAGACCCTGCCTCAAAAAAAAATATTTTTTTTCCAGACTTGCGTAATGTTCCGCGATATGTTTGATTTCTGTAAATATTCCATGAGTGCTGAACAAGAACACAGACTGTGCAGGGAGTGAACATGCAGTTCTACAGCTGTTTACCTCGTCAACATGTTCTCTATTTACTGAGAGATACAGGTTAGACTGTTCCCGCTCTGATTGTGAATTTCTCTCTTTCTCTTTGTCATTCTGCCTTTTTTCCTTTGTATTTTAAAAACCAGTTTCCTGGCACGTGCAAATTTAGACTTAATGGTAAACAGAGTTTTTATCACTATGAAGTAACTCTCCATTTTGACATTGCCTTTACAGACTATCATCTTCTATAATTAATCTAGCTGCATCAGATTTCTGTTGTTTGGTATCTGCTATCATTTGAATATTTGTCTCCTCTAAGACCCAGGCTGAGCCCAGCATGGTGGCACACACCTGTAATCCCAGCACTTCGGGAGGCTGAGGCAGGAGGACTGCAAAATTGAGCATAGTTTGAACAATTTAAGTGATTTACAGAGGCCCTGTCTCAAAAATAAAATAAAATAAAAGGACTGGGGATGTAGCTCAGTGTGAAGGCTCCAGGTCCAAACTCCTGTCCTGCAAAACAAAAACAGAACAAATCTCATGTTGAAGTTTAATTAAAATTGTCATAACATTGAGATGTGATCCTGAAACGGTGTTTGGTCACTATGGAATTAGGGCTAAGAGCAGGTGAACTTTCTCTCTCGGCCTATTGCCTTCTTTCATGTTGGAATATAGCAAGCAGCCCTGGCCAGATTTTGAACTTTCCCAGCCTCTAGAACCCCGAACCAACAAACTTCTGTTCATTGTGCATTACCTAGTCTCTAACATGTTGTTATAGCAGCACAAAATGGAGCAGGATAGTATTTGATAAAACGTGTTTTCTTCCTTTTTTGTATATATGCTTTAGATGTATTCCTTACAGGACTGAGGATTTAGCTCAGTGGTACTAGCACCTGCTTTGCAAACACAAGGTCCTGAGTTCAATCTCTAGTACAAAAAACCAAAACAACAACAAAAAGAATTTGGTAGATATATTTCTTACAGATAATATATAGTTGGGTTTTTATTATCCATCCTGACAATCTTTAACTTTTGACTGATATATTTATTTTTTAACCCTCACAAGATATTATTATTATATATACATTCAATGTTCATTTAGAACTTCATTTTTGGTCTGCTGGAAATAAAATACTTTGAATATCTTCAGTGTATTTAGATCTGCTACTGGCAAATTCTTTCCCCTTTCTTTGATTCTTTCTTTGTTTCTGTCTTCTTTTTTGTGGAAACGAGACTGGAACTATGACCTTGTACACGCTAGGCAGCCGAGCTACCTGCAGGACTAGCTTTCTCTGCCTGTCTCAAAATGGCGCCGTGTGGCCAGCTATCCCTCAGTGTCTAATATGCTCAGAGGAAAAAAAAATTCCCACCCAGAGCTTTGCACCCAGAAAAACCGTCTTTCAAGAATGAGGAAAAAAAAAATAGACATACAATCATTCCATTGAATTCTTCCACTTGGTTCTTCCTACTTGGAAATTGCTTTTCCTCCAGGGCCCTGTAAATTTGGATAAGGAGCACCCACGCCGCAGGCCGCTCCAAGCTTTATGGTCTTTTTCCTCTGTCTCATCCAGAGATTTTAATAATTTCTTTTAAATTATATTTCTGCCCAACCACGTCTCACTTCCTGCCCTTCCACCCTAGCCCAAACCTGCGCCATGTCTCAGCCAGGTGGTAGTAAGGCCTCCTAATTTGGACACAACATCCTTTTATAACGCAAAGGGGATGTTGTCATTTCTCCACTCAAACCCTCCGATGTTTTCGTGTCGCACGGAGAATACAATGCCAACCCCATGTTCGCTGGTCTCCCTTCTGTCCTGGATGTTCCTCCCAGTGGGGGCTGGCTCCCCTCCCCCATCCCTTCCTCTGCTCAGATGTTCCCCCCAGCCAGGGCTTTCCTGACCATGCCTTCTACAATAGCTGTCCTCCTCTGGGTCCCCTTCCCTGCTTCAGTGTCCTTCGTAGTGACTGTCAGTATGTGGCATCATTTCACAGGCGCCAGGCTCTGAGCTCCATGAGGACAAGCACTTTATCCTAATGGTATTTATCCCTTGTGTCTAGGACAGTCCCCAGGACAGAGAAGGTTCTCAAGAAATACTGGCTGAATGCAAGACGGAGCGTCAGGTCTGTTTTACCGTGAGGATGGGCTCGAGAACACGTTACACCGCCTGAACCGGCCCTTATCCGCAGTTACAAAGCTGCGTTTAATTCCCTGACCCTATTAACGCTGCACTCCGGTGGTATCAAATCCTCGGAGGACCCCTGGTTATTTCTGGGTGTCCCCAGAGGGGGGAACGGGAGTGGTGTGAGAGAGTCGGTGTGTAAGGGCACCTGAGTGCTGCTTGTTAAATATTCAGGAATCCTGCGTGCTGGTTGTTACACTGTGGTGACTTGAAATTGGCCCCAGTGGGAATATTTACGCTGTGGAAATCAGCAAATGCTACAAATCAGGGTGGCTTTTAAATTAAAAAAAAATAAAAGAGCCATTTTACCAGTACAAAGATCCTCAAACTAGTTAGTAAACTGCAGTCCCCAGGTGGCCTATGGGAAGGCTCTGAGGACCCAGACCCCTGCTGCTGTCCTGGGAGGGGTACTGTCCCCATGAAGGCTGCTGGGTACCCTTTCAGCAAGCCAAAGGTGAGGTTTAGTAGATGTAGAAACAGAGCCAAGGCTTCCCTCAGCTTCTCTGCTCCCTGCGGCTCTTAGAAATGTTTTTCTTAAGAGACAGGGTCTTGATATGTTGCTTAAGCTGACTCTGAATATGGGCTCTTGTGATTCTCCTGCCTCAGCCTCCTGAGTCATTTTCTTTTCCCGTAAGAGACCATCTCCATAGTGGTGGTGCGTAGGGGCAGCTTGGGGACTCTGTCCCTCTGTGACAGCCTCTGTTGTTTATTTTCCAGAGTAAGAAGATAGAGAAATCATTAAAGACAAAATGAAATCCCTCACACAGCTGGATGTGTGGTGCACACCTATAATCCCACCAATCTGGGAAGCTGAGGGAGGAGGATCACAAGTTTGAACACGGCCTGGGAAGTCTGGTGATTTAATGAAACTCTCTCAGAATAAAAAGTAAAAGAGGGCTGAGATGTAGGTCAGTATGAAGATTCTAGGTTCATTTCTCACTATCAGATTCTCTTTCCTCCGCCTCAGGTTTGTTAACACCCACATGCATCCCAGTATTCAGGAGACTGAGGCAGGAGGATTACCATGAGTTCAAGGCCAATTTGGGCTACATAGTGAGTTCAAAGCCCATTTGGACTACATAGTGAGACCCTGTTTCAAAAATATACATAGATATAATTTACTCACTTTAGTCACAGTTGGTTGGCTCATATGTTGCCAGAATCAATTTTTAACCATTTTAAGCCAGGACTCTTCTAAATCAGGCAAGCAAAAATATGCATCTTCTACACATGACCATCAGAACTAGTGTCCTTGGCTTCCCCAAGCTCCTCCCTAGCCTCTGAGGCTGCTGTGGGTTCCATATCTGTCCCTTTTTGCCTGTGCTGACTTCCAAGCAGAAGGTAGCAGAAGTGGTTTCTCCTGCACAGGTCAAATCTTGGTGTCCAGGAGATAGGACAGTGGGCTTCGGACCTGGACAAGCATCCTGGGCAATGCTGTTGGATGAAGTCTCAGTTTCTTCATCTGCAGGATAGGTGCTGTACCCCCGGCTTCACAGGGAAGGGCAAACGAGAAGATGCTCAGTATGTATTAACTCTCACAAGTCCTGTGCTGCACCTTATCGATTCCTAGCACACATTTGAGGAAGAGGAGTTCTGGGTTATCGTCTCTGTTCATTTAGAACTTGGAGGGACACTGAAATCTGTTCTCCACCCCAACCTGTCCTGGGACTGACCACAGGGCCTTTGAGTGGAGTTACATCCCTGTTCCTTTTCTGATTCTATTTTGAGATAGGGTCTCTAAATTGCTTAGATTGCCAGTTGGGTTTGAACTTGTACTCTTCTTCCCTCGGCTTTCTAGAGTTCTAGGATCACAGGCATGTGTTGCCACACTCAGCATCTAAAAAGATTCACACCAGTGCAGGTGTATCCCATTTTCCTAGAGCTTTTACTCATCTGATGCACTGTCATTGTCTTTTAGGCAAAAAGAGTATTTCACTTTTCCTCTTAATTTAAAAGTTGAGGACATCTGGGCTCATCGTTTAGCTTAGTGGTTCCAGCATCTGCCTTGCAAGTGCAAGGGCCTGGGTTTGACCCCAGTAACAACATACAACAATGCCAGGTGTGGAGACTCATGTCCACCAGCAACCAAGAGGCAACATACCACATACCACATACCACAGTGCCAGTTGTGGTGGCTCACGCCTGTAACACTAGCACTTGGGAGGAAAAAAAAATTGAGGACATCTTTAGTTACTATCCAGGTTGTTCACTCTTTATGGTGAGTTGCTGCTGATGGACAGAGGAAGATGACTTGGAGGAGTGTTGGGGCTGGGGGGGGACTTAGAGGGTAGAGAGGCCATGGAAGCCACAGGCAGAGTGTGTCTCAGAGGAAGAAGGCGGAGAATGGTATGAAACGGAGACTAAGATGAGTCCGTTTCAGTTCGGACAGGAGCAGGGTGTGAGGATGGCAGAGGTCAGGCTATAATTGGGCAATGAGCAAACGGAGCCGAGGAAGAAGATCCTGAGAGTCAGGTCCCTCCTGACGTGGAGCCTTGGGGGAGTCAGAATGATCGTCCTGGGTAGAGCAGTTCTGCGTAGCTCCCGGTGCTTCCAGCGATACTGGATTTAGCCAAGCTTTAATCTTCCCCTTTGATGGATAAAAGTACTTTCTCATTATTTTTGACTTGATTTTTATTTTCTTGCAGTATTGAAGACGGAACCCAAGAGTTATCCTACTAAATGGAGCTGCATCTCGAGCTCTTTTTATTTCATTCATTCATTCAGAGACAAAGTCTCACTTTGTAGTTCAGGCTGGCCCTGAACTCACTATGTAGCCCAGGTGAGCCTCGAACTTCCAGCAATCCTCCTGCCTCTGCCTCCTGAGTGCTGGGATTACAGGCTTCGTGAGCCACCACACCCAGCATAGAGACATGTAGTACTGAGGATGGAACTTGAGACCTTGAGCATACCAGACAGATACCAGAAGCATTGCGCTAGATCCTTGACCTTTTATTTTTTTTAAGCAGTGGCAGTTTATTTGAAAAAGTAAAAGTGAAGAAAGAAGGAGAAACTGGCTCTGAGGAGCGAGCTTGGGCAGAGGAAAAGAGAAGAAAGCAAGATAAATGTGCACCCTGGAGATCAGGATGGGCTGTCATGGGGGCATCCAGCATAGAGACCTGTTCTTGGCATCTGTGTCATTTTATGCCATCCAAGTCTCCTGGAAATCCATAAGAACTGCTATCTATGGGTCCTAAGAGGCGGTGCTGGGATCCCACTCCTCAGGGTGACTTCCGATCTGAGCTATCCAGTTGAAAAGCTGCTCCAGTTTTCACAAGAAGCCATGTGCAGGGCTGTGAGGCTGTTCTGTGCTTGTGTTTGGGATCTTGTAACTAACAGTCACATCTACTTTCCAGACAGCTTTGCCATGCTGTATCCCCGCCATGTCATTTCCTCCCCGAGAGACACAAATCCCCATAACTCTGTGGGTAGGTGAAGGAGTGGAAGCCTCTGTTTTCTGTAACTTCTTCTGGCAGGAAGGTATAGTAGGCCCTACTTACCGGGGATGCTGTGCTCTCTAGCTGCCTTGGGGTTCTGGGGCTCACTGGCTGGACTGGAGAAAAGAAAACCTTATCAGAAAACAACAAGAAAGGAGCTAATGATCATTGAGCTTCACAATTAGCCTGACTATGAGGAGTGGGTCAGATTTCCATCCTTCCTGTAGCCGCTGCAACCTCATTTTTTGAAGAGAAATCTCAGGTCTTCCACAGGCTCACAGGAGGAGCTTTCTCTTTTGGGGTGATCTTGCTCTTTAGATGGTTCAGACGGAGTTGGCTTTATTCTAGAAAGATGGAAACAATTGTCTGTCTCTGCCATCTGCATTGCAGTGGGTGTGGTGAGGATTACTGAGAAGGGGTCCTTCCATTTTGGCTTTAATTAGCCAGCAAGTGCCACCTCTTTCCAAATTTTTACAAGCACTTGGTTTCCAGGACAGGGAGTAGGTGGTGTGCCTGGCCCAGAAGCTGGCAGGACCCTGTTCCCATACACTTAAACACACTGTTGTACTTGGCCCAGATTAATGAGATATTGCAAGAGCCTTATGGTCTCTAGGTCTACAGTCATAGCAGAAAACAGAATTTATACCCCACACAACATCTAATGTGGGCTCAAACCTAGCCCAGTTCAAGGCATGCTATGAGTCCTCACTTAGCACTCCTGGCAGCAGCGGGAGCCAGGACTCGAACTCTCTTGGCAAAGTTTTGCCAGAGCTCACTTTAGGTTCTAGTTCAGCCCTTCTTATTTTTGCTTTTTATCTTGAGACTGAATTTCACTGAGTTATCCAGGCTGGCTCTGAACTTGGAATTATCCTGCCTCAGCCTCCTAAATAGCTGAGATGACAGATGTGTACCACCAACAGCATTTATTTGATTTTCAGTGTAGTTGATCAGCCATTCATTTTTCTTAGAAAAGTTGTTCTTCCCCATGGCTGGTTGATTTAGCAAAGATAGATGCAGGATGTTCCGTTAATTTGAATTCAAGAGAAACAACAAACACTCTTGAAATGTGAATATGTCCAAATATTGCATGGAGTATATCTATATTTTATTTGGTAACCCTCTTCCCACTTCAAAGTTATAAAGAACATTCACTTTTTTTTATAGTACATAATAGTTTCACTTAGAAGTTCAGGGATTTAGCTCAGTGGTCATGGCATCTGCCTGGCAAATGCAAGGTCCTGAGTTCAAGCCCTGGTACCACATATCACATTGCCGGGGGTGGTGGCTCATGCCTATAATCCCAACACTCAGGAGGCAGAAGCAGGAGAGAATTGTTGTAAGTTCGAGGCTAGCACGGGCTACAAAATGAGTTCAGGGCCAGTTTGAACTACAAAGTGAGATCTTGTTTCAAAAAAACAAACAAAACAAAACAAAAAAACCCTAAAAAAAAAATGTTCAGGGCCAAGGATTTATCTCAGTGGTTCCGGCACCTGTCTTGCAAGTGCAAGGACTCGGGTTCCATCCCTGGTAACCACATACAATACTGGGTATGGAGACTCACACCCAGCAGCAACCAGTACCACATACCACAGTGCCGGGCGTGGTGGCTCACATCTGTAATCCCAGCACTCGGGAGGCAGAGACAGCAGGATTGCTGTGATGTGAGTTTGAGGCTGAGCTCAGGGCCAGCCTGAACCACAAAGCGAGACCCTGTCTCAAAAAAAAAAAAAAAAAAAAGTTCAAACCATTTCAAATTTATTTTGTTAGATACTATTCTAACTTAACTTTTCCTTAAATGATTAGGAAGTTGTCCCCATCCACTATTTATTGACCAATTGAACAGTTCCTTTTCCTTTATTTTCTTTTTCTCCTTTTTGTGTTACTGGATACAGAACCCGTTGCCTCACATGTGCTAGGCAAGCACTTTATCACCCAGCCACAGCCCCAGCCCTTCTGGCAATTTCTTACTATTTAGAAACCTATCATTGCTATATAGCAAATTCTTTTGTAGAATTTGGCTTAATCTCTCTGCTCAGTTCCACAAATCATTAATCTGTTGTATTTATCATACTTTTAAATTTTTATCTGCTTAATCTTTTTGGACCATTTATTGGCTGGCTTTGTATCTCAAAGTCACTGAAATTCTTCTCTATCCAGTCCTACACCCGCTCAGCTAATTACCCTGCTTTGCCCGTCCCTTTCTGGAGACCACAGTGGAGGTGCTGCTACGCTTCCCTCTGCACCCGGCTGTTTCCTGTTCTGCCTGGGTACCTCCCCATGTGACACTTCTGGAAGCTGTAAATAATAAACTTTTCTTTCTAAGGCACTTCTCTCAGTGTGCCCAATTAAAGCAGAATTCCAAGTGGTTTCGGAAAGATCTGTATCAGTACTATATTGTTTTTCGGTTCTAAAGCTTTGTAACCTATCCTAGTGGATGGGAAAGTAGTTCCTCACTCATATCCTAGACTTTTCCTAAATATTTGCATAAAACTATGTATGCATACATGTGACTCTGGGGAGTGAACCCAGGGGCTTTGCACTGAGTTACATGCCAAGCTTTTAACTTTGTTTTTAAGTCTTGAGATGAGGTCTTGCTAAGTCACTAAGTTGTCCAGGCTGGGCTGGAACTTGGGATCCTCCTGATGCAGCATCCATGAATGCTGGTGTTACAGGTGTGTAAACTTCAGACCCAAACGCACTGAGCGTGCCCAGGGGCACTTTATGTTAAAGGTGTGCAGAGGAGTCTGCTAGAACCTCAGGCAAGGCCAGTAGATGCATGTACACAGGGTTGGGGCCTGCCCGCCTCCATGCCCACTGTACAGAGCACACTCAGGGGGCATTCCAGCTAAAGAGTACACAGAGGAACACACTTGAACCTCACGCAGTACCTTTAGACTCGGAGGCACAGGGCTGGGACCTGCCTGCCTCTATGCTGACTGCATCAAGTGTGACCAGTGACACTCTAAGTAAACTAGGCACCACCGAGTCCACGGGAACCTCAGGTGACATAAAATAGACACCAGCACCTGGGGCTGGGACATGTGGGCCTCCACTACCCAGTACTTTTCAGTCAAGGTGATCTGACCATGCTGTTTGAGTGCTTTACATGGTGTGCCAGAACTAGGGTTGTTTAGGTCCCATTACAGACTCTAGAAGAACAACCCAGGAAACACTGATATCTTAAGGGTCCTAAATATTAGGAAGAAAGAGACTTGTAACAAACATCGCCAGACAATAGGGCAAGTATATAGCCAAACACAACAGCAATGACAAAAACTCAAATTAACTTCAGGATTGCTTTGCTAAACTGTGCGATAAGACCTGTAGGGATTTTTGAATTGGAACATGCAAATTTTATATTAATTTAAGGGAAATAGGAGGGGCTTAAGCATCCTATTCATACAGCATGGTATTCAAGACAATGTATTTATCTCCAAGTCTTCTTCTATGTCCCTATACATTTTTTCCCCCAAAAAAGATTTTGTACACTTGTGGCAACATTATTTCTACTTATTTTACCTCTTTGCTGATATTATGAGTGTGATCTTTCCTTGTTATGTTTTCTAACTACTGTTTATTATTGGATAGGAACACTATTGATTTTTGTATATTTACTTTGTAATTGGCCAGGTTCCTGAACTCACTTAATATTTTTAATG